>JAADJG010000469.1:0-80814 GCA_012932025.1 Fusarium austroafricanum | reverse complement strand
CTTCTCATCACACGCCCTCTTTGTTCCTTTCACCTTGACCTCGTTTTAAAGAGAACGAACAGCTTACGTCAAAGGCCCCTGCTTATCAATTCCATTAACAAAATACCTCGTTTTGAAACGATGCATCATCATTCATTGCCTCTCAAAGTTACAATCTGTAAGTTTCAACAACTCGCGTGCTCAAAGGCGTGGCTGTTTCGTTTCCTTGTCTCAAGTATTCTTCAATGGCTTCTCTCAATGTCTCGCTTCCCCATCCTTCTCCCCCTCCATGTCTCTCTATTACTCCTTTCAGCTTCTCCAAGATTAGCTTCCGCAATAATTACTTTTTCGATGTAGATGGCGTGCACCCGACTATCTGGGTCTTTATTCCCTTCAACCAACCCAAGGGAACATAAACCGTTATTTCACGCCCTCAGATACTTTTCTCCAATAACTCAATCTTGGGTGGATCGCGATGAAGAAACACCAAATTCCATCTTAACCTTCGTCGTGTCAATCCTCTTGGTGCCTGCTTGCGTTGTGAATGTCGTCACTGTACCTTAGTGATCGGCCAACGGACCCGTCAATCGTAAACTTTGTTTAACGTTCCGGCTGTTGAGATCTAAGACGTCCTGAGGAATCTCACTGAAACTGATAATCACTTCTATAAGCGGATATGGGAAATCATTGAAGACATTATCGGGGACGCAAAAGCTCATGTTTTGGCTGAACTAATTAATCTCTTGTAGATCTTCCATAAACTACCACGCGGTATGCTTGTCGTGTCTATAACAAACTTGGTATTACTGTACTGTCATGACCCAAACAATTCCCATAATTCTCCTAAACGCCACCCTAATTACCATCCCATACCATTCATTACATGACTATTGTGTGTGACATTGACATTGACCGCGTAAATGCATCATTCCATCTTATCAGTGATGTCGCTCTTTTCATGCTCGCTCACCATGCTCCCGCTGCCGCCATTGTGACTGGCACATGGCTATCAATGGCGTCTCCTCGTCTTCGCTTCATGGGTCTGGGGCTACCATCGCGGTCAGCTCCCGCCATTGCCCATTGTGATTGAGTCCACAGAACTGTCTGGTCGCCGCTTGACTCGACCTTGTTCTGTGATCCCCAGTCTGAACCGCTACCAGTGCCGGTGGACCACCCGTCTAAGGCCGGCATGTCCCAACCTTGCAGGCTATCTGAGTTATCGTAGACAAGCGAGCTTGACAGATCCAATGCCGATGTGGTTGTTGGGCTCTGGAAAGGGTTCACAGTAGAAATGACAGGCTTGAGATCTGCCAGTGTCGTTTGCGCATCGTAGTAGCCCGTTGCCTGGCTGTGTCCGTGTCCAGTGACAGAATGGCTCTCACCTGCTGTGCTGCAGGTGGAGGGCATAAAACCAACGCCTGTGCTTGGAGGCATACCATGGTCAAAGTTAGTCGGGTACGACGGTTGTAAGCCCGCCGTTGGTGGAGGTGTAGCGAGTCCACCAGAAAAGGACTCGAAAAGTGTAAGTCCACCATTGTTCGATGCAGGCACAGTTTGTACTTGAGCCAGGCTCGCGGTGGGATCCCATGCAGAGCTAAAAGTCTCGTTCATCGCCGCCGTCATGTGCTGGTTGATTGAAGGTGTAGGCGACATGATAGCATCTCGCGACATTGAGGTAGAGGGATAGACGAGGGCCTTTTGTTGATGGTAACGAGACATGGGATCGTTGACAGTCAACCAGCGCCACGATGTACCAGCCGGCTTGAATACCGGGTTGTACTTGTACCATTGGTTGGTTGTGTTAAATCGCCAAAAGACAATTCCCTGGCGAACCCATCGGTTCGAGTCGGGAGCACACGACCAAAGTTCTTGGTACATGGCCACCTTGCAAATGAGGTCGCTTCCTGTCTGATCACGACGAGCCCAAGAAGCGGCATCGCCATCATCCTCAGAGCGCTTGCGCTTGCTGCCAGAGCGGTCGAGATCATGCTTCTTGCGATCACCATCTCCCTTGCTGCGCTTGTCCTTCTTGCGCTGGTGCTCAACATCAGGATATTGGACGGCCATGCTCAGAATGCTAGCCCACTCCACAGCAGGGAATGGAACATGAATATCCTGACGAGGGCGTGAGTGGCAATCACAGTCAGACTTGGCGTCGCTGCAGCCCCGGCGGTGAATACCAGTCTCGTTGGTGTAAACACTCTGCTTCTTGTCATCGCTGTGAAGCTCAGATGGGCGAGTGAGGCGTGTAACACACTTCCAGCGGTGGTTTTGGAGGTTTGGGTTTGTGATCGCCACCTCAACAAAGCCGGTGAGCTCAGACCCTGAAGGGAAGCGAGCGTGTTCATGCAACTCAAGAGTTGCGCACATCTCAAGGAGAAGGCACTCCTCGTCACGGGTAGGGAGATCCAGAGTCTCGTAGATCTCAGGCGCATCCTTCTGCCATCGGCGAGTAACCGTCTTGACACAGGCAGAGGTGGTTCGATCCAAGGAACGGGTGTACTCGTGGAGCAGCACATCCTTACCAAGTACGCTGGGGCTGTCATCACAGTTGTTGTACTTGTTCAGGTGGGGGAAGGACTCTGTGTCTAGGGGAGCGTTCTGGGCGTCATACGCGATCTCATCCTTGAACTTGACCTCGGAAGAAGAGACATAAATCTCTGCTGTCTTCGGGCGGACTGAGATCAGAGACTGCAGAGCAAGGAGTTGCGAGAAGTATTCGTAGTTGGGCTTCACATCAGGCACTCTGCCCTCAGCAAGAGCAGTCAGGACAGGGTTAGACTTGAAGGATTCCTGCTCCTCCTCATCATAGTAGTCTTCAGAGTTGGTTGAGCCAGGCTCCTTCTTCTCTTCAGCAGGGAAGAGGAAGTGGACTAAGAATGTTAGTCAGAGTTTTGTACCATAGAAGGGGAGTTGACTTACAGCATCGCAAATCTTCGAAGAACTTCTTGACTACTTGCATATGGCTTGAGACCTGCTTTCGTCCCATCTGCTCTATGCTGTCGTTGCTGTTATCGATTCTGAAAATTTCCTTGCTGCCAAGAATCGCAACGCAGATAGTGAAAATGTATTCGCTAATAAGCATATTTCGACCGTGGAGCTTGCCTCCCATAGAGAATTTGCGGCGGCCCATATGAGGCATGAGGAGGACAGCTGAGTCGCATTAGTGTAAGTCAAACCAAGAACAGCGTGGAAGTAATCTCACAGTCAACAAAAGCATCCTCAAGCTCTGGTCTTCTCCAAACACCGCCCTTGTCCTTCTGGGTGTCTTTGTGTGCTTGTCGGTTGCGGTACTGGCGGAAAGCAGGCCAGAAGTATAGAGGGTTGACTCCATTTCTGGATCTCCTTTGATATCGAGGTTGGTTTCTTGGTGTAGGAACGCGGTAAAGGCACTCGAACGATTGTGAGGGGATCATTGGAGCTGGGAGGCTAACGGGTACGGAAGGCGAGATGCCTACTGAGTTGGGATAGCATGATACCATGCTGTTGAAGTTGTGTGACTGCGCATTGCTGGCTGCTTCCCGTAGGGGCAGGCGGCTGTTGTTGTGATATGTTCGACGAGCATCTTGAAGATAGTCTGGTGAAGGTGTATAACGTTGTGAGGACAGCACCGGCCTCGGGTGATAGAGTGATGAAGACATGGCAACAGGCAGGTGTTTGGCAAAGGAATGCCGACTGGAGAGCTCAGGAAGATAGGCTTGACCCAGCTGAAATGCCGTTGGTGACTCTACGAATGCAGACAATGAGTAGACAAAAGATGATGAGAATGTTGAGAGGAATTCAAGACGTGGAATGGTGAGATAGATGTATGCATCTGAAGAAAGGAGTGTCCAGGCACTGGAACGAGGAATTGTCAGGAGAAATCTAATAAACATCTATAAATCCTAGACTGGGGAGTATATTAGTGATAGTCTGCGGAGCCTGCTCGCCGAGCCAGGGCTGGAGCGCCCCTCTCAACTCAAACGATCAAGATCAATCCATCATCCTCTCCCATCCACGTCCTAACCACCAAGGGTAATGAAGACATGGATGGGGGTGGGAAGGGCGCTCCAGCCGGCGGGGAAAGGACCTGCCTTTGCCCGGAGGAAGGTCTACTATTGGTAGTCGTGGCGGCCAATTGTGAGTGCATGCAGAAGCCACCAGCACATGGCAGCTTGGGGTGTTGATCGAGGGCGTTAGTATGCAAGGGAGTGTCAGGGCGGGGCCGCGATATCTGTGAGCTAACCATCACCAGGGAAGTCAAGTCAGGGACTAGGGAAGGGGCGTGTCTCGAGAGATCTCAGAGACATCTTCAGAACGAACGGCGCCAGGTACAGACGGTTTGGTATGTACACAAGATTAGAATCAGACATTAAGAGGATCCGCGCTCTCCCCTGGCCCGGCAAGTCAGGGCATCGAATTCTTTGACGAACCCTCTAGTCCAGATCGTAGCCACTACGAATAAGCGTTGTGAGTAATGCATGCTATCCGCTCTGCAGCAGCCAATCGACCCTTGCCAAGGGAGAACGGCGTCAAGTGAGTTCATCGAGAGCGAGGTCAGCCGTGCAGGTACAGGAACAGAAACCCTCAGCCTTGTCGCAGCTCTCTCCCGTGGGAAGGTAATAGTATCTCTGTAGTTTGCTCTCCCATTCTTCACATCTCCATCTCATCATTTTCATTGCCAATATTGACCCGACTTCTCCCTCTTCCAGTCAACTGCTGGAGGGCGACCTTGTTTACCTGTCCTCCAACCTTCTTTTGCATCTTTGCAATCTCCTCCTCAGCATCGACTGCCTCTGCCTCCGCAAAGTCCAAGACAAGCTTACGACCAAGCAAATGGGTGTCCCTCAACGCATTTAGCGCGTTCTCGGCTTCACGGGGAGTGACAAAGTCGGCAAAAGCAAAACCCCGAGGGGTATAGTCAGCCTTCTTGGGAAGGCGTACTGATCGGAGCTGACCATAGGTTCCAAATAGTGACCTGATGTCTTTCTTGGTCGCCTGGAAAGGCAAGTTCTTGATGATGATCTTGGTGCGCTGCCCTGCAGCCTTCTTAGCCTTGTCCTCCCGACGTCGCTCCTCAGCTGCGTCATGGCCCTTGTGTGAAGCCTTGACAGCGAGGGCGTGATCGTCAAGTACATGACCATCCATGACTTTGAGTGCAGCCTGGGCTTGGCTCTTTGTCCGGAACTCCACAAAACCGAACCCCATGCTAAGCGTCTGCCCTGGTTTCTTTGGGTCCATCTTGGTCTTGACCCTAGCGGAGACGAATCCGTCGAGGGACTTGAAAGCTTCGGCAAGCCGAGATGTGGAAGTCGAAAAGTTTAAATTGCGCACAAACAACGAGGTTGTTTCCAACTCCTCCTCCGGCTTATCACCGCGTGACAGCAAGTCGTTCACACTAAGGTTTTGGACCGTCGGAGCCGGACGATCTTTTAGTGACACGGCTTGATCCAGTTGGTCGCCGCCTCTGAAGATGTCACTTGGCGCTTTCTCCAAAAAGAGCACACTATCTCCAATCCGGCGATATGCAAGCTTTCCAAAAGCGGATTTGGCGTAATTGGGCTGCGCGAACTGGACAATGGCAATTGTCCCGCTTGGGGGCATCAAAACTCTCAGCACGGGCCCAGATTCCTCGAACAGCTTACGGAGCTCGTCGATCGTCGTTCCGTAAGGAAAGTTTTTCACCAAGATGGCCGTATCACCCCGCTTCTTTGATTTGAAAGCCTCGAGGTCCACCCCATTAGCGGTAAAATAAGCTTTGGTCTCTTGAATGACGCTCGTCTCTGCGATGGCCTGTTTGATGGCAGCATCGGCCGAGGTAGGATCGAGAAGTTCTGATTTTGAAACACCAAGACGGCTGGCAACCGACGCGTTGACGGCGTCCTGGCTCATATACAACGCATTCCAGTTAAACGTACTCGCAGCTGCCTCTTGTTTCTTCCGAATCATGTTTTGTTTCTTGAGAGGGAGTTTGGAAATTGCAAATTCATCCAGACCCGTGTCTCTCTTCGCACTCGCAGGAATGATGTGAATAATACGCCCCTGAAACGTCGCCCCGTCCATGGCTTGGAATGCTTCAACCGCTCCCGACGGGTCAGTAAACAAGATCAGGGCGAACCCCTTGCTGGTACCTGACTTGCTGACCGGCAAGTGAACCTAGTATTCAACAGTCGTTAGTTGATATTCAACCACGTAAATATTCTCAAGAAATGTAGTAAATTGGCAACAATTCAGTCAATCGAAGCATCTACTAAAATATTCGCTCAAGTTCTCATCAAATACCGAAGTATAAGCTGTCCCTATCTGAGGTTCATCACGTCGCCATTGCTTGCATAAAAGGGAAAAAAAAGCGTTTCAAACATACCTCTTCGATGGTGCCGAACCGCTCAAAGCCCTCTCGAAGATCCTCTTCGGTGGCTGTGTAGGGCAGGTTTCGGACAAATAGTCGAGATGTTCGGCGGATCGACTCAAGTGAGTCGTCCTTTGCCGGTTCACCCCCCGATGCCTCTATCGCGGTCTCGCGTGTCGCCACATCATCGGCAGCTGGCGGGTCAACAGGAGTGAGTTCCATATCATCGCCTCCCTCTGCATGATCAGTCTCAGTTGTTGAGGGCCCTTGCGCAGGAGTTCGTTCCAGGTCATCGGGATCAACAAGGTCAAGCAGTCTGTTTGTTCGTGAACGAAGCCAGTCGTCATCTTCTGCCACTACCTCCTGCTGTTCCAGGTTTGATTGTGTCGCTTCTTGGGACTCGACAGGTTCATCACCTGCAGGAGTTTCAGTTTCCATCTGCACATCAGAAACCACCCTTGCCTCTTTCAACTGCGATGGCAAAGATCGAGAAACCAGCGGCTTTTCTGGTGATTCAATTCTGCGTTGCTTCTCCCTTCGAGTTGGGATCTGCTCGTACTCATCATCGCTCTCTTCTTCAGGAACGGCGTTGGCAGCCACAGCAGAAACTCCATCGCCGATGCCACCATGGACGCCGTCATCAAGCGCGCCCTCTCTACCTTCCTTCATTACGTGAAGGAACTCGCGTAGCTTCGGGTCCGCCGGCTGGGGCTCATCTCGCTTGCGCTTTCTCAAGCTCGAGTCTGAGTCCTTCTCGACGGGTTGCTCTGCGCCCCTGATTGTGGTGGACGGTGTTGATGCAGCTTTGGAATGCGAGGCGCTCCAGCCTTTGATGAGGGCGGGGTCTGAGATCTAGCATTCCATCAGTATGCGCAAGTCAAGACATATGGGAGGAGTCACTTACAGGTCTCGCAGTCTCTACGGCGATCTTGGACATGCGAATGTAAGACTTGTTGAAGTACTTGACTGCCTTAGAGGCATCTTCGGGTGTCTTGTAGCCCACATAGCCAATGCGTCGCTGGGGAATCAGCTTGACATCGGTAATCTCGCGGCCTTGGGCGGAGAAGTGCTTCCGAAAGTCAGCCTCCGAGATGTTGGGTGGCAGGCCCTTGATGAATATTCTTGACGATGCCATTATGAGGAAGTCCTTGTTTGTTGATTATATCTCCCGATCAATGGCGAGTATCTTCACCGTGGGAGTTGAACGCGTGAAGTCATTTTCAGAACTTGGGCGCTTTAAGAAGGGAGAAGAGAAAAAAAAGTTTCTCTACCACATTCTTATTGCCCGAGGCTGGGACCCGAAGTTGGCCCGTGCATCGGATTTTCTAACAGTCCAACCCCACTATTGACTTCCAAGATGCTTCTACAAGCAGTTATTTTTCTTCACCGCCCTGAGCTCAGTGATGGGAGAAATTCCAGCGAACAAGCCAAACGCCACCATAACAACAAAACAGCGCTGAAAGTAGGGTAGAATAAGTGTTCCAAGAGAATTATATATGTTATTTTACGCTGTCCTTTTGGCTGCTTGTCACGAAAGATGCGAGCCAATATAGTAGCCAAGAAACTCAAAAAATTCTGCCATTTTACAATACATACTTGCTTCACTGCCATGCTCAGTTGTTACTCCTAGTTATTTATCTGTTTCCAAGAGCTATATGAAGGGAACGGTCACTTCCTATTCTCAGCTCCTGCTGCACACCTTCAAGAATGTTGGTGTGGATGGTATGGTTTTGCGTCCAAGACAGATCTTCCACATAAGACCTGCATACAATGCCAAAGGGACAATGCTGGAATCCAGTGGCTTTCGCAACTCTGGGAATGCTCCTTTTTTTGCTTTCCACTGGAAAGCTCTTACCATCAGTCTTCAGTTAATATTCATTCGGTGATATGAAGCCATTTCACGAGTTAACGTCTCCCATGTATATATATGCAACACTCACAACTGCAAGCAGTTCCTATTGTGTCAACTATCTTCTTAAGACATTAAAACCATCAAATACAAGTCTTCTGGAACGGGAATGGAAATAGATTCCTCATGGTCAATATGTGTTCAAAGCTCAGTGGTGCGGCGTTATACGTTTGTTAGACGCCGATCATGTTCATATCAACCAGCAGTAGACTGCATGTCAGTAAGATTCTACCGTCTCGCAGAGCAATATTCTTTGTAGTTTTATTCTTCATCTTCTAATCTTGTATAATCTATACTCGAAGAGAGGTGCGCCATACTCTGGTCTTCGTTTGCAACTCTTTATTAACTGAATGCAAAAAATAGATCTTCAAAACATCACCTTCTCTACCGGGTCACCCAGCAACTTGGAATTAACTTTTTCTCCAAGGAGCGGTGAGTCGAAATCTAGAAATATTCGGAAAGTTTATATGACTGTAGCTCTGAATTTGGCACTCCGACATTCCTGGCCACTCACCATATCTACAACTAGGCATCTCAGGGTCTGGGGTTTCAACTTCATGAGATGGAAACTGGAAATGGATTTAAGGACTCTTAATTCATCAAGTAATATTTTTCAATTAAGAAGTGCTTTTTCTTATTCAACATTTGTCAGAGGGGTGCTGAGAACTGCATTCTTGATGGGCATTCTGGCATATGTAAAGATGCACACTCCACACCATGAGCTTTGGAATGACTGGTGAGGGAATGCGGATGCAAGCCATATTCTTTGGAGAATTCTTGTCGAACTTTATGGAGGTTCATCTGACTTTCAGCATGTTGTTGGTCTAGGAACTGATAAGTATAAGAGGGCGTCTACTCGCTCATCGCATCTTTCAGAAATTGTCCTCCGTGAAGGACTGAAACAGCGCACATACGATCTGAAAAGACATCACCATTCATTGTAACATAAATTCAGTGGCGGAGCACATACAATGGCACCTTCACATGAACAGTCAATTGAGTACCTTTCAACACCCCAACACTACCAATGGAACTCTTCGATATATCCACCAGGACATGGTTATTCATCCGAGAAATTCAACAAACTTCGATCTACAATGGAGAAATTTGAGATATTGGATTGATATAACGGTTATAAGAGCTTGGGAGTCAGTCTTGGTCTGGTATGAGGGCCGTCTTGAGTCATGTCAAGATGCCTCGTACATGATCCATGAGCAAGAGATATATCACATTCTACGACGTATCCGGAGTTACTTAAAACCCAGCGGCTATACTCCTTCTGGGCGAATGTCGAAACATATTTACGGTTCTTTCGTTTCCGAACTGCAACTCCCTACTAGTTCGGCATGGGGTATCTGTCACTCTATCACAGTCACTTTTAAGCGAGCATGAACATCACATGAATTCGACAAAAGTTTTATGCATCGAGGCTTCCTCTGGTTGTTAGGTAAGTCTTGGTAGGTCAGGCTATGTGATTCGTTAGGGAACGATAGAGCCATGGTGTCTTATGGACGAACTGGTAGCCTGTTTGGACGAACTTTCGTAGATCATGCTCCATGAGTTATACTTTGGGATGTTTGTTTTATGGGTAACGCCGCCAAAGTATATTCGAGTCTTGGCATTCTCTTTGCCTCTTTTTGAACATAGACGCAATAGGTTACCTCTTTAGCCCGTCATATCTTGGGGCTTTTTTTATCCACAGACCACAGATGTGGGGATATTTGAGCGTTTCGGTTACGACAACCTGATAAGTTTGGTGAGTTTATAATACCCAATCTAGAGTCGTTATTTTGTCCTGCATTCTTACATTCACAGCCATTGCACTATCCATAACTCTTAATCTTCTTGGCGTGGCTGTAGTGCTTGTTGTTGGGACGTGATGTGTGTGATTGGCTCCTGGAGTTTTTGAGTAGGTAACCATATTGAACATAGCGTCTTGAACGCGTCGCTCAGGGCATACCTCGTGGTACTTGTTGTCTTGATCGGCCCATGGGCACAGGCAGAATCGATGTTGGTGACGGAGGTTGTTCAGTGATCACCTAAGCGTGTACCGTGATTTGATCCGTGGAAGAATGCGCTATCCTTTATGATAGAGGAATGTAGAGCTTCTAATGCTCTCAATATCGTTTCATTTATTACATGTGATTTCCGCGGAACTATATGTTTGCTGCTACACATTGGATGAATGACGCTGTCAACAATCATCGAAATTCATCTATTAACCACGCGATGTCGTAAATAGGTGCAATCTCGAACATTGCCATACAAAAGTTTGGATTTTTAATAGACTACATATCCCCCCATCTCATCCATGCAATTGAACAGTATTATGAAATATGAAATATGAAATATGAAATATGAAGTAAATTCATGTTGGGATCAGGCATATAGGGTAAGCCATTCGCAAAAGTGGAGTGCTTGATATAGGTACGTACCCTATGTAGTGGTACGGATGCGAGCCGCGCCGCCCCTGGCGTCACAGCGAAAGAAGCGCCTGGCGCATCCCAGGTCCAGGGCAGGTCCTGTTGACGCCGGATGCTGGCTGACGAGGCTACAGCTTGGCCAACAGCACTCCAATCACCATCCCAAACACGCGACTCTGCACTTGACCTACTCCACACAAGGCTTTAGCATTTGCGCGTTTCATCAACAGCGAAACCATCCAAACACGACTATTGAATTATTAGGCGATCTTCTTTACTTTATCGGCCGTAAACACTGACGCCTCACACCTCCCGCACATCGCGTACGTACACCCAAAGTCTCCAAGGCTTGCATCCCGTCCGGTCGCGCTCAAGAAAGGGGGCGCACCAAGGCGTTTGTCGAGCGCCAGCCTCACGGAGACAACACAAACTAACAAAAATTCGCCAGTCGCTTTTGTTTCCTAAACCGAACACTTTCTTCAACCAAACCTAAACACAAAATGTCCGACGCTCACGGTCCTAAGGCAGAGTCTCCCGTAGCTCGGGAGAAGCTCGAGGGTAAGCAACACCCCCCTTCAAAACTCGAGAATCATGATGCTGATATACTGCTAGCCCAGATCAAGTCCGCCGACATGGTGAGATAACCCGACATACGTACCGATTCTCCAGACGATCGCTGACGAGGGAATGACAAAGACGGAGGACATGCAACAAGAGTCCATCGAAGTTGGTATGGGGAACCCATGATAGTGCTACGCCGGCGCAGGAGAACAAGGCTGACATTGACATGATGATAGCCCAGGAGGCCATGGCCAAGTACACTATTGAGAAGGTTCGTTTGCCAAGCAGTGCATTTCCATTGCTGCCAAAGCTAACATGCCATGACAGGATATCGCACAGTACATCAAGCGCACAGTTCGTATACGTCAAGCCTGTCACGATTGACCCCAAACTCACATCATCCAGTTCGACGAGCGAAAGGGACCAACCTGGCACTGCATTGTTGGTCGAAATTTCGGTAGCTTCGTCACCCACGGTTCGTCTAACTCAACTCGCGGAGATCCAACTCCATAGCCCTGGGCTCGGCTGGCTGGCTGGCTAACACATCATGCAGAGACCAAGCACTTCATTTACTTCTACCTCGGCCACTGCGCAATTCTGCTATTCAAAACGCAATAGGCATGGGAGAAATGGCTCACCGGTGGGGGCCTTTGGAAGAGCTTGCTGTAGCGAGACGAGAGGGACGGGTGTGGTAATACAAGAAGAAAGGCAAAGAGCAGTGAGGCAACATGATGGCTGCTGTATCGCCCACCCTACCTTGCTGTATCTGCCTCTATGTACGAGACGTGCGGCCATGGAGCTTGCGGCCGTACTAGGTTCATGATCAATAATGAGGGGCGCTCGCCCAGTTTTTTCCAAATCTTGCCGTTCCTGGCTCAGCCTGATGTTGGAAGTTTGTCCTGGGGGTGGCTGATCTGCCGCGGTGGACTGCCAAGCCGTGCCTGATGCAAGGCTGTTGGCTATCAGTTCAAGAGCAGAGTCTGACTGACAGCCTGGTGTGTGCTGTTCGGTGTTCCTGAGACATAACTGTCACTGTCAGGCATGTTGGTTATCGGTCGAATGTCACTGACCTTTCTCATGTTGGCGTTGACTCACAGCAATCGCCAATCGCCACGATCCCCAACATGATGAAAATCTCGAACCATCAGGCAGGCGGGTTTGTCTAACCATCCGATCGATCAACATCCTCTCTAAGATCCGCCTCCAATAAGTTCACGTGGTGTGAAAGAAGCTACTGGACTTTACTTTACTGTAGATGACATCGCGGCCGGTCCCCAGATGAATTTACTTACCCGATTACCCACAGCGGCCAATCTAAGGATTAAGCGATGGCACACCCGTCAAAGGTTGGCAGCTGGAGCCTTAGGATCGGGACAAAGTCAAATGCCTCGTCCGTCTTTGCCGAGTCTGTCATGAAGTTCCGCTATCGCACTCAACTCAAACCCAACTCGACTCTCTAAGTCATAACTGCAGTAGAAGCTAAAGACATTTTCGGAAGGAAGCGGGGCACCATAGTCTAAGCTACGCCTCTGGTGGGCGTGGGGGTGGACGTTATTTAGGCGGATGGGGGAGGGTACACTTACAATTACAGTTACAGGAACAGGAACAGGAACAGGAACAGGAACAGGCACAAGACGATTTGGATTTTCAAGTTTCTCCTCTTTGAGGGCAAAGTCTAAAGAGAAATTTGAGGGTGTTGGGTTAGTGTGACGGGTAGAAAGTCGAGATGTGATATCCGAGATCAATACCTTTGTCTGTAAGAACGCCATTGAGTAACTGGAAGATCTTGGCGAAATTAGCGAAGAGTCAGAAACTCTAATAGCAGGGGTATAATGGTATATGATGATGTTATCACGATTGCAAGATCATCAGGTACTGTATGCGTAACAGTGATCTCGCAAATTATGTCATGGCTTGAAGGACTGGAATTGATCAACGTCAGGTTATTTCTTATCTTTAATTCCACTTCACGATACTGGCTGTGTACAATACCGGAAGTCGATGGAGAAGCTTTTCCTTTGAAAAGAATGGTCCGGGCCGCTGCCGTTAAAATCATCCAATCACACGGACCCTCAGCCGAAGAGACGGAAGTCTCTGATAGTCAACACCATCGCTTCACGGCCAAGCCAAAGCCTAAAAGTGACCGAGAACCTCTTGGCCCACCCACCCGCTGAATTGGGTTGGGGTCCCCTCCTAGTAGATCCTGGTCGAGGAGGGACCATGCTAAAGATCTCACTGTGCAGTTGAGTGAAAAAGTCATTGACAGACCAAGATGACTACCATGCTGGACTTGACTGGAACGAGCCTTGTGTCCAGTCTTTCTTAGCGGAACAATTTCGCTTTCTAACGTTAGTGTGATAATATCCCAATGTCAATCTAGTCTACTGGGACTGTACGTATGTGTTTGTGGTTGAACCGGAAGATGCAACACATCCAACTGCACCACATGTGCACCGCATAGCATGGCATGAGGATGCATTAGGATCAAGAGGTGCAGATGGGGGTGATCCACCAGGCCCGATTAGACCGAATGAGCCGAACGTATGCCGTTCGGTTGACATGTATGATATCGTACTGTGCTGTGCATGACTGGAGATGTTGATGACTGTTGGGGGCTGCTAATACTACGTAGTAGCCAGGCAGGCATGAGTTGTCATTCTAGCCACTGTGAGTTGATGACCAAGAAGACGGGCAAAACTTCTAAGATGAGTGATCAGAGATCTACACAATAATCCGTAATCGATGTTTGTTGTATCTCCCCTGAAGTTACTTACCCTAGAGAGAACATGCCGACTGGCTCTGGCCATGAGTTGGTACACTCTACAACAACAGAAGGCAGAGAGGTAAATGACCTGTGTCATCGCTATTCAAACATAAAACACTTTCTCATACCTTCGTTTCTATTTAATTGTAGAGTTTGTGATGAAACATGATGGCTCAGAGCATTTCATAAGATGGATATCCATCTACATGGGGAGCAGAGGTAACTACGACATTGCTCCTTGCTGATACAGTCAACCTATCAAGCCTGAAATCAACCGATCTCAGAGTTATTCCGTGTTCGGAACACCAATATTTCACAATGATTGAGAGAAAGCCTGGTAGTTGTGTTTGTGAAAAGATAGTCTAGGCACTGAAGACATAGTGGCTCAAGCTCACTCATCCGAGATGTCACAAACCCATGGCCTATGCGAGTGAAAAACTGCCCGTAGGAAAATCCAAATGATCAGCAATCCTCGATACTCCTAATAAAGGTCTCACAAAAGTCCTGCAGAATCGGGGTCCCAAACGAGGGTTACGCATGGCGAAAACATTGGGCTATCATCCTGCAGCCACCTCGGGTATTCTTACAGTTGACTGTCATATTTGTGAAGGGCGAAAAAGATAGATCGTGCAAATATAGGAATAACTACTGAAATTAACTATTTCTCAGAGCTAGCAGAAAAGTCTTGCAGTTCCCTTGATTTGCGCAAGGCTATGAATTTGATGAAGATGTTCGCATATTCTGGAACCCCTGAACCCTTTCTTGAGGATGCTGAAAAGAATTGTGAGAAATATTAGGTCAAGCTTCTCTTTTGGCACCACTCGAGGGAAACCTTTCGGTGTATTGGACAATCGTTATAGCAAAGGGCGTTAAGAAACCGCCCTTCGTAATACCAATATCTCCAGCGCCCTCCCGTTATATCGAATACCACCAGCGGGTACCGGCATCTAATTTCGCAGCGCTCAAATATGCGTTTCGATATCTTTATTCCCTGAACAAGGATCAAACCAACGAGTTCAAGCTTCGAACAGATCCTGATAGTCCTAGAGACTTAATCATAGCATTGCACGCAAGATATGAGTGACTGAAAGGATACGATGAGGCAAATAAGCGCCCATCTTTGCCCAGTAAACTACATCCGTAGAAGCCATACGAGGTGACAGTGAAGTGACAGGTGTGTCAGGGATCATGTCACCCCTGTCCATGGATGGAAATCGAATAGTCGGGCGGGTCCTAGGCAATTCCCGATTTCCACCTGAATCAGTCGCCGAGAAAAAGTCCCCTCTGTTTGTTTTGACTAACTGCTGTAATTTTACTGAGTGTCCCTGAAGGGATGAGCGATGAGGTATCGCATCGACTGTCGACACAGCCAATGTTACAGATGTTATTCCCTCTAATATCGGTAGTTGTTGTGTGTAATACAGTAGCGACGTTTTTCTCAAACGAAAACCAAACGCCAAACAAACACCAGACTCAGGATGGTCACGGGCCAAGAGACCAGGCGTCAAATTCTGAGACATTCCAGGTTCTTTTCGTAACATCAGCTTAAAAGATGCAGCCAAACATGTCAACGCAGCCTCAAAAGACATGGACGGCCGTGGCGTATGCAAGGCCCACTATGTGTTTTCATGTCTATCTTTGGAGGAGTCATCGAGGCTTGGTTCTGAAGTTCAGTTGAATCAATCAATCAATCTCCAGAACTGGCCTTGTCGCACAAACAATACCATCTTGCTTCCTCCGCTAATTAGCGGTCTGTTGAGGAGCCTCGGAACCGCAAGGGTCCATTATCCGGGACATTGAGACTTGACATTGTCAGAAACTCATACTATACAAACTGGTTCGATGTGGAATGTCCCGACAGTTGAGCAAGGCGAGGCGAGGCGAGACGGAGAGAGGAGCCTCGCTGGAGTCTGGAGCCATTTGCCAGCGTGACCATTTCCACAGCGCTAGACCTGACCATACGGGCCTCCAGCACGTTCATAGTATGGTCTCTTGACGGTGAGAAAAACCCGAATGGCAGTGTTTTCGTACAGCGAATACAGGCCGTGGCCAGCGGTCAACCTGAAATGGCTGGAGCATAGATTGACAAGACAGAAGAGTTTCACCAATTGTGATTTCTTTCAATCAAATTTACGTCGCCAAGCGCGATAAAAAAAATGATGCAAGTGCAATAATTGTGCAACAGAAGAGATATGCCAGTGTAACAGAAGGTCATAGACAGTGATGTCAGCGATCATGCTTCGCCGAGCCGCTCCCACTCCTGTGCTGTGTTGTGCTGCTGTAACTCGAGTGAGGCGTGCAGGTGGTGCAGCAAATAACCAGGACACCAAGAGGCTGTTGACATAAAGAATTGGTCATTTGAGCCCTAAGACTTTAGGTAAACTATCCTAACCTTTATGACACCCTTGCCTGGCAGCGCGTCACCAAAAGGTGTCCACTGTACAGAGTACATTCCTTTTGAACTTCTTCTCTTCCATGACAGACACACCCTTGTTGCATACAAGGGCACCCCCATGTCGAGCAAGGGTCTTCCGCTTAGTTGCCCCGGCGGAAGCATCCTGGTCAGGCCCAGCTAGGCACTTCGCAAGCTGTTGCTGGCTAGGTACTATTCGTGGACTCGAAATGGTTCCTATCGAAGAGTTGCTGCTGGTGTTGCTGCTGGTGTAGCTGCTGCTTAGGTTGGCGGGCATGTTCAAGTGTGCAGTCAGTTCGTGTAACAAGAATCTTAGCTAATATTTGTAGGTTCGTATCTAGAATAAGAAAACGATGTTCAGTTTATGTGATAGGGGGGGTTCGCTTGTGGCCGTTTGAAAGCAAAAACTCTAACCTATGATTAAAGCAAAGCTTGTTTCCTTGAACCAAGCGAGCACTGGAGAGATACGAAAAGCTCAGGCCATTGGACTGCACCACAGATTGAGATTCCCAACCACGATATTTCTTCTAGTGAGCTAAAAAAAAAAAAAAAAATAAATCAACCTTAGAGATGCGCTTCTCTATCCGTGTCCCAACAATCAATAGCTTCAATACACGAGGAGAATTGTCGGCGTGGTGGAGTTGTAAAAAGCGCGGCGTTGTGGGGGCGGGGCATGGATGGTGTTGAGCTTTCGATGATGGAGATATGCATGTGTACTGTGTTCGATCATGCAGTGTTATCCGCAACCGGATCATATCGGAGACCTGCAGTGTGTGCGTTCTTTTCCTGTCTGTTGTTTGTTCTTCGATGGTGGTGCTACAGCTTCGGCTACAGAGTCCGGCTTCTTCGGTGGTTAAATCCTGATTCCGCTCTTCAAGATGCTTTCTTCCCCGCATTGCGGAGCGGAGGAGCGGGTGTTCCCTTCATGATGCCCATCTACGGCTAGGAGCGGTCCCGAATACTGGGACGATCAATTGTTGAGTGCTAAGAAATAGTCAAGCTCCATTGTATAGAAATACTCACAGTCTGGCACGTTGCTGAGGAGGTATTCTACCTAGTTGTAGCTGGCTCCCAGGTAGACTAGTTGTCAGGATATCCATGGCTAATAATAATAAGGGACAATGAGTCAGTGAATGAGATGACATGAACGTAAATTCGTTTGCGAATTTCTTCTTAGACCAGCTAATATATTTGAGTTCGGCATAAATACCCTCCAATTACTAAAACGCGAGATACGATTTCCATGTTCCTATTAAACATATCGTTCTCTGTCATGCGAAACTTAGTCGTATTCTTGTTAGTCTCAGGCCATTTCCTCAAGAGCCCTGCATAATCTATGCATTTCTCTGCCTATGTCTTGAACAACTTGGGACCCTGATCCACCAGGATGCCATGATCGGCAATCATGTCCAGCTCCCACCAGACCAGTTCATCTGCAAGGTCCCGACCACGCCAGCCAAAGTAGGGTAGCAGCAGATGATTGGCAATGGACGGCTTTTAGTCACATACACAGCCTCGAATGAGCCTCGATGAAATCGTCTTCATATGATGAAGAGCATTACGAATATTTGCGACAAAGATTCGTTCAAAGTTCAAAAGTACCGATGTCAGCTTGTGACGCTGATGGGCAGAAAATAGAATGGCTCAGCCCTTTGCATCGATGGAAACGGACAGCCCGACATGCATTCTGTAAGCCACATACGACCGTAAATTCACCGGGGTTCGTCGTCCATGCAGAAGTAACCTTGATTGACTCTTCCTCAGCCATAAGAGCCCAAATGGTTGAGACAAGAACGGTACCTGGAACATGACCCTCCGCGGCTCCCCCAATCAGCCTCTTTAAACACAGGCTGGATGAAATCGTGGTGGTCGGATGCTGAGCTGTTTCTGAGCTGACACCAGATCACGGGGGTACCGCCGAGACTGACTGGAGGACTCCCAAGACATGGACGCATCTGTCTCTTGGCCTTCTCTGTTTCTGGTCAGCACGACGTAGTGCGAACATGAGCATCTTTTTAGTACCGAGAAGCATGTATGGCTTGGATCAAACTTCATCAAAACCTGCATCATGACAAAAAAAAAAAAACAAAACCATAAAGCATGGGTGCCCGAGTCAATAGAGAGTTGCCCGTCAGTCACGGATGTCATTCGGCACATGTCCAATCACCAGATCCCCAAGTCCTCGGTCGCCATGTGGCAGCGTCACCGTGCTGCACCTCATACCACTCCCACTGGCTGGCTGAAGACATTTAGCTTAGCCTCACCTTGCTTGGTTGGAAAAAACAGGGCACCAAACCACCACCTCTTGACTTTCAAGTACCTTCTTTCGTTTCCATAAGCAGACAGATATCTGGCAATGAATTCTGCAAAGAATCGTCGAGATTGTACGGATGCTCTGCTTAACAATCCATTACCCACTTTCTCAGTATTCGACTCACTGGAAATAGAATCACTAGCTCCACTGTAAACAGTCAGTAGGGCAAAGCGGTCATGGATCCGTTGCCGGCTTGCTGGAAGAGCGGCGACAGGGGGGGATATGGATTTGGGTTTGAGCTTGCGCTATTGTTATTGCAGGCATAGAAAAGCAGATGAGAGTGGACGTAGCGTTGACCAAGTTCATTTATTAGAGATCCATTTCAAGGGAGAGATCAAAGATAACAAAGGGGCAGATTGAAAATTCATTCAATCAAGCCTCAACAAGGCTTTTATGGCTGAAACTCACGGCCACTCTCTTTCAAGCTGCACATTTGTTTCAGCAAGTTTGGTTCTAGTTCTTTGAATTCAGACTGACCGACTGTCCGGCCAGCCGTTTCTGGAATGAGGCCTAAACAGATCAGATGGGATGCCCATCCCATCCCATCCCATCCCATCCCATCCACGGCTTGGCCACGGCCACGACTGTAACCCCCCCGGCCGGATGACAGATCCGCCGTGACCTCCCATTCCGAGCCCTTGATGTCTCGCCATGGACCATCCAGAATGGGTCGTTCGTTCGCTAGAGTCGTAGCTCAACCTGCCCGCTGGATCCAGCCCGTCAAGTCCCGTTTCTCTGGGCTGACGACCTGACAACCAATTGGGGTATGAAAACAAACAAGGTGCAACAATCTGAAGAGCACTATTGTCTCGTCTTGGTATCTGCTTTCCGTTCCTCAGCTTCATATTGGAGGAGCCCTCATATTCATATACTCCAGAGAGACAGGACTTTCTTCCAGAGGCTGGCAAACGGGACGGGAGGAACCCTTTGGCTATTCGCTTTTCTGGGACGAGTTTACTCGACTAGCACAACGCCTTGCATGCATCCACCACCTCGCTCCGTACCTGTGGGCCTCTTGTCGTACTTGGTCCGCTCTTCGCCGTGAAAGTTCCTAAGAAGTACTAGATTGTAGATGAGAGCTATCCTAGGTCCTCCTATAGGGCTTTGCAGTGGCTCAGAGCTAATAAGCGATACTTTTCATCTACCCCTAAAGTGACCTTGACCGGTTGACTCTTCCACATACATGCACCACCAGGCACGCCACCGCAGCCACGGCCCCAGTGGACGCTAACGAAGCTGAAGATGTTTGAGTACAGAGGAGTAACATTTAACTCAGCACGTGCTCAACAGAAGCCTCTGAGTTTGTTGCTGTAAATGGCAAGGTTGCAGCGGTTGTAAGCCTTACCAGCCCCTGACATGCAATCCCCCCAGCGGGCGTTCATCACTGAAACCACTATAAGGTTCTGAGTAGCCGTCAAGTACTCTGACCCCGGACGAGTGTCCGTAGCGTACCGTGCGGGTAGCTTGGCACACCCGCGGAAGACAGCATCTCCCTGCTTGAATGATGGTGCTGTCAATGGATGCTTTGCGCTGTCGAACCCCAAGTTTAGAGTGCAGTACTGGACTGTGTAGTGCTGTGCTGGCTGTACGCTGTGCTCCATGTGCTGGGCGCCCTATCCCCCCCGGTCAGCTTCCCTGTTTGGCCGCACCCACTCCCGCCCGCCATGTCAGGGAAAGGTGAGGTACGTAGGCAGGCAGAGACAGGCACGGGTACCTCCCCCCAGCTCTTTCCGCACGCAGTACCTTGGTACCGTACACCCTCGTCTCCCGTCCTTGTCGCTCCTTCCTGGGCTCGCCTATGCCGCTGCCGCTCATTCCCTCATCATCTCCGCTCTCCATCACCTTTCTCCCTCAACTTGTTTTTTGCTACTCGGCGAGAGTTGCAAATCACAAAGGGTGTTGGAGCTTCTTTGTGTTTTTCGAGGTGTTGGGATCATTGCTCTTGTCAGTGACAAGACGCCCGGCGTTCGTCTTTGTCCTCCTGAATCGGAGAAAGAGCCCCCATCTTTACAGCGTACTTTCGTACGCCCAACTCATCAAAACAGCGGCCTCACTCTCGGTTCACCTTGTTGGATGACAATGTGACAACGCTCTTAACGATTTCTCTTCAGACTTTCCACATTGACGAACCCCCTTCCCCTCAGCTACGATCTCCTCAACCTTACGCAATACTCTCCAATCCGCGATTTCGACCGATTCAACGTCACGCCGCAACCTTGCTCCTGTATTGATCGACACAACGTTCAACTCCGCGACATTTCCCACCCCACGGCCTACAACGGCTCGTGATAACCTCCAGCATGAACTCGCTCAAGGTTCCCGAAAGCGGGCTGCAGCTGGAGGGATCGACTGGCAAGGATGCCAGTCTACCTTCGCAGGCCTTCGCTCTCACCCTGAGTGACGTTCTCATTGAGGACATGATCAAATGCGTCCAGGGCGGAGATGATATCCGACTTTCTCTTGGACCCAATCCCGTAAGTTTAGCAATTTTAAAAACCTTCTGTCACAGCGGATCTAGGAAGATCGCGGCTTGAGACATTTGGGCTCATGTTTTCGGCTGCTAATCTGACCCGCGCGCCAGACCTTCCTCTACGGTTCCAAATCCCACGTCATTGAACCTCCTTCCGACTCGAATCCCTACGATCTTTACCTCACACGACCTTTCGAGTCGACTCGAACTGCCGAAAAGATCCCATATACTGGCTCTCTCTTCGAAAAGCCCACTGGCGCTTCATCGAAGAAGTCAAAGGCTGGCAAGGCCGACAACACCATTGACGGCAAACCCGCAAAGTCTAGCAAGAGTGCCGCTTCCCCAGGATTAGATTCTGATATCGAAACTCTTCAAAATGGACTTGCGGCTCATGCTGCTTCTCGGGAGAAGTCGGTCTCACTTACTTTTAGTTTTGGGTTGATCATACTGACATCTTTTGAAGGACTCGCATGGTCGACAGGTTACCAGCGAAGAAAGGCACAATCAAAAGCAAAGGCAAATTGCTCGAATCAGCTCCACGATCGATTCCCCAATCACCTGGCCAGGTATCGCTGGGTTCTCTAACACCCAATCCCACAAATTCTCAACCCCTTAACCGAGCCAAGGGAGGCCGAGCCATGCTGGTGCATGAGCTCGCCGTGCAGGATCGCTCATTCGATTATCTGAAGAAGAAGTGGGAAGGCAAACAGGAGGATTTGGAGCCTACACTCCGAAAAGTTGCCGATGACCTCGATGATAACAACAAGTGGTCCCTGAAGAAAAAGTCTTGGAGAGAGCTTGACGTTTGGAATTACGATTATGATACCCAAGAAGTACGACAGAAAGCGATCGACAACGCTGTTCGACAATATGATAAGCAGAGAGTTACAATTTCAGAACCAGAGTGGGACAGACTACTAGTCAAAGAGGAGCGAGGAACTGGAAAGTGCCTTAGTCGAGTGCAGGCTAAAATCACCAAGACTGTTAGCACACCATCGATCAATGTCGAAATGGCAGATGGGGGCGCAACTCCTCGAGACAGCGGAGATTCTCAGGATGGCAACCGGCCAAGAGCTGGAGGAGAGGCTATGTCAAGGTCTACCTCGAATCCTCTTTCAGCCAAGCCAAAGAAGCCCACTGCACAGGAGGCTCAGGTGAAACGCCTTTTGGGTAAATCCAAGGCTAAGACGACTGCATCGGCTACATCCTCTAAGCCCGCCTCCAAGGTGTCTTCTACAAAGGCTTCTCCTACGAAGTCACGGCCCGCTGCTGCCCCCAAGGCAAACGGAGGAAGAGTGTTGTCGCAGGCAATCATTTCCAACTCGGACACTTCAGAAGACGAAGCCGCTCCCATCATCAAGTCCAAACCAAAGCCTATACCTAAGCCAGCGCCCAAGATGAAGGACACGGTCATTGCCAAACCCCGACCTGTGGTGAGGGAACCGGTGAAGCAGCAGATTACGAACAAGCGACCCCGCGAAGATGACGACTCCAGTTCGAGCTCTGGAACACCATTGTCGAAGCGCATTAAGCCCAAGCAGCCACTTCCTGCCGCCAACCGACTCAAGCATCGACCATCTGACGCAAGCCAGAACTCTCGCGGAACTATAACTTCGACTTCAATGAAGAGCAAGAACACGTCCCCGACCAAGTCTTCGCCTCTGGCATCGTCACCACCCACCAATGCCTCGGATCTTGAGAACGAGGCACCGGCTGTGCCAATCGTTACTAAGAAGCGCAAGATCGAAGGTTTGAGCAAGGGATCTGTTACGAAGCGACCTGCAGCTTCTAGCTTTTCTGATGATCTTGTGCAGAAGGCACAAGCGTTCAAAGTTTGCTATCAAAAGTATGAGGCGCTGCACCATGAGATTTCAGCGCTGGACAATCCTTCAAGCAGAAAACTGGGTCATCTCATGGAGATGAGAGACCGACTCAAAACGATGAAGATGGAGATCTACAGCGAATGCCCCCCTGAGAGAAGCTAAAAGGCGGGAATAATACGACAGAACAGGACGAGATACGGTGTGGGGGGGAGTTTTGATTTCAACGGCGTACGTACGGTATCACGACCGGATAACTTTTACAGCTGCATTTTGCATTGGGAAAACAGGATTTGCATGAACAAGAGCCTGTCAGGCAGGAGCAGAGCTCTTTTTGATATTTGCATCGTTATTTGATACCACATGAGAAGACAAGATAGGCCAAGCGCGGCCAAAGCCAAGTCGGGCAGTTAGAATAGGCAGAACAAAAGCCAAACAATACAGGAAACATTGAAACTGATTCAAGACATTGCATCAAATGACAAACAACAGACGTAGTGAGTAAAGTTAGCCAATAGCTCTAACATTAGTAGCTCGCATGTAGATACATGGTAGGATAGAGTGATACTATGACGTGAGGCGCATGTGATAGCAGTGCGTGATTTACCAAGGATATACCAGATTGGGTGCTTGGTAGTGAGGTTGGTGTCAAGTTTGGTGGGCCGGCCGCATCTCATGGACGGGAGAGCTGATTCAGGGCCCTCCAAATAAAGAAGGATTGGCAAATAGCGGCCGATCTCTTAGTACGAAGTTTCTTTGTTAGCTGGTTCAAAATGGTGCTTGTTGAGGGACAGTACTCTGTAGATAGTAGATAGTACTCCGTAGACAGTAGACAGTACTCTGTAGATAATAGACAGTACTCTGTAGACAGTAGATAGTACTCTATAGACAGTAGATAGTAAATAGTAGATAGTAGATAGTAGATAGTAGATAGTAGACAGTAGACAGTAGACAGTAGATAGTAGACAGTAGACAGTAGACAGTAGATAGTAGATAGTAGATAGTATGCTTATGCTGTAATACTGTGTTTTATCCAGTCTTTTGTATGTTGTTTATGCACCTAGCCGTTGTCAAAGAAGGCTTGCATGAGGATCCTAGTTATGGACAATGAACATTTGTGTCTCATGGCGGCTTAAGAGAATGAAGAGAAGAAGAAGGAAAGATTTCACCTAGTGCATGCAATTACTGCGAGGACAAACTTGAGCCATCAAGACATATAAATACCTTGCCCAGAATTGAAGTATTTCTCCTTGTCGGCTTTACATCTCTTCACCCTCACCCCAAGCCATACATATATTCACCATAATCATCATGACATCTCGGCGTTCCTTCTTCATGGACGCCGCAGAGGCATCTGGGCATCACCCAGAATACATTTATCGAGCTCCCCGTACTCAGGCTTATGCAGTACCAGCCACAGTCTACATGTCAGAAGACCACTCTAGCCAGATGTATACTTCTCCAGCACCACCAACTTACAACAACAACAACATATACCCCACCTGCTGCCGTCGACCACGCCGCGCATCGCGCCACTCAAAGGCCTACGATAGCGAAGGCTCAACGGATAGTTATGCTTCGACGCAAGATGATGCTCAATCAGATCATCTCCCGCCGCGCATCGCTCTGAAGAAACTCTCGGACTATCTTCAAGAAGCTAGTGCCTTTTACAGCATGCAACTTATCAGCTTTGCTCGTGAGCACCAACTCAACGGCCACGATGCTTCCAACGAAGCCCTTCGAAACTTCCTTTGGAAGGACTGGGTTTCTCGTCGCGATAGCTCTACATTTGAGGAATTCACATCTACAAAGACCAGTATCACCATTCTGCTTCGTCAGCTTAAAGTGGCAGTTGCGACTCCTTGGCTGGATAATGCGGATCTGAAAGCTAGGTTTGAATTCAGCTTCGAGACTCTGCAGAGTATGTGCAGAGAGATTGTCAGACTGGCTGAGAAGGCGATGGACGATTGGCAAGCTTGTCAGTTTTTGGCGGTTGAGCTGAAGAATGCAAAAGTTTATGCCAATCCGGAGGGGCCTGTTCAGCAACATTTGTTTGTGGGATGGGGGATGGGAGAGATCTGGTGAGCACGATGTCGGTTCATCTTTCAGGCTACTAATGTTTTGTTTGATCTTGGGATACGGCTAGACTTGTATTGTTTTGTTGGAGTTTTCTTTTCCAGGATTGGATACTACGTATACAGAGTACTCTGTACAGAGGTACAAATTGTTAGGGCGACCAATCGGGAAGACAGTGGAGATGGGTTCATAGCTCCCTTGCCTTCCCCTGATCGGTCAGCCACGTGGGTTGCGCCGATCACTCTTCATGAGTGCCTGTGGCGGTGCAGAACTACATGTGGCTTTAACACGACATGATAGGAGATAGACTTGGCCCAATTAGATGTTAGCCAAAAAATCGCAACTTTTTTTTTTTCTTTCTTTTTTTTTTTTTTCTTGATTGTCAACAATTTTCTTATTGCCGCCAGTAGGAAGTCATAGTGTGGATAACAATAGCGTTCTCTTACAGTAGCGCTCTTTCTCTCCCCCAGATTGTTGCCTTAACCTGGAAAATTTCAGTGGCAAGGGCTACTATGTTCTAGAATCATGGTCTCCCCGAGATGTTCTGCATATGCATAGTCTTGTGTTATTGCTGAAGGCACGTTGGACAATTTTCTGATAAACTCCTGTTCTGAAACCTTTCACTCCCAAAGACCTTTTGCCACACCGACAAATCCCTCTTTCCACCGTGACTCTTGAGTTCAACTTGGTCATGGGTATCGAAGCACTTGACTTCCCTCAGATGTGGGAACGTCCTAGCTACACTCAACTAGCAGAAATACTTCAAAGTCTCGAACTCAGCCCGCCTATCTGGAACCACAAGCGTCGTCGCTCTGAGATCATCGAGGAGCAAGAATCCTTGGCCAGCCAGCGCAAGGCAGAAGTCACTCGCTATCTCTCCTCTATTATCAAGAGCCCCTTGTCATGGATCGACGATGATGACGAGAAGGAGACCCTCTGGACGCAGGCAAGCAAGCGCATGTCGGAGCGGTGTGGACGAACCGCTATGGGAGAGGTTATTCGCAGATGGCCGTTTGGAGAGGGAGACGATGAGTTTGAGTTGATCATTCGAGAACCTGCACTTACGGGAGATTCATTGGGTTTCAAGACGTGGGGGTCTTCGTATGTGCTATCGCAGCATCTTCCTCGCATGGCGGAAACGTCGTTGTTTCGATTATTCGACGAGACATTGGGCCAGCCACGACCTGATGTTCTTGAGCTTGGATCTGGAACTGGTCTCCTGGGTCTTGCAGCAGCAGCTCTATGGAAAGTCCCCGTGGCGTTGAGCGATCTTCCGAATATCGTGTCCAACCTCAGAGAGAACGTGGCCAAGAACACTGATCTTGTCAAGTCTCGTGGCGGTTCACTCACCGTTGGAGACTTAACATGGGGTGGAAGCGAGGACGAGGTTGATCAGGCTCTGTTTGGGCAACTGCATCAGTTCAAGGTATGTTTCTTGGTAGACTTTTGTGTGATTGCAGTGAAATGCTTATATGACTCTTTGCTTGCAAACGAATTTCTAACCCCGGTGACTAGATTGTCCTGGCGGCTGATCCTATGTACGACGATGATCACCCAGCCCTTTTGGCCTCTGCCATCAGCGACCACCTGGCTCTAGGCTCCGACTCACGCGCTGTCGTCATGGTTCCGCGTCGAGACGCTACCACAGAACGTCTTCTCGAGTCGTTCCGCCAGGCTATGCTCGACCTCGACACGCCGTTGTTCTGTGAAGAAGAGGATGAACTGGTAGGGCAGGACGACTGGGTTGAGGACGACGAGGCGGGCAATGTGCGGTGCTGGCTGGGCGTGTTTAGCCGTGGTGGTTCACCGTTGACTCAAGTCAGTGATGAAGCGTCTTTATAGGCTATTTCAGAGACTAAGAGACTGGAATAGTCAGTGACGATGGGGGCAAAAGGGGCCAGGCGGCCAAATATCAGACGAACTTGGTACAGCTGAAAAGACTAGTCTAGATGAATTGGTACAGAGTGAGTGAGTTGGAGGAAACATAACGACCAGAGCGATAGTTGATTTTTTACAGTATGAGTGAGTAAGTTAGAGGAAACATAACGACTAGAGAGATAGATGACTTTATGCAAGCAATTGTGCAGTTTGACTCATAGCCACCTTATCTCGTGAACAATCAGCAGACGCCGTTTGAGGGAATAGTTCATAAGGGGCCCTCCTCTCCCACTTTTGCGCTCTCACTTCTCTTCCTCTTCTCCACTTCAACACTCCCAATGCAAAACACCATCTCCAAAGCTACCCTTCTTCAACAATACCTCATTGCGAAGACCTCTTGATACTTCTCTTTTACTATCACCCTTCTTTCATCCGCTCTCAAACAGCTGATTCATTGTCAACAGTTGAAGCAAGGCTCTATATCAGCCTCTATCCTCCTTATTTTCAACCCTCTCAACTACAACTACACACCAGCGCGTCTGATTAACCAACAGTCACATCAGCGCCCCTGATTAACAGCCACCTCTCCCTCTGCGTCTCACTGACCTTTGTCTACTTAAACGTCTCTGCTCAGACATTCATTGTCACTCTTCCTCTCCTATTCAACAACGCTTCCTCAACCCTCATCACGGACTACTTCACCTCAGTCACTATCGCTTAAGGCTTTGACCCTTCTTGGACATAGACTGTTTAGACATCTCGACATTTTCCAACCTTGCTCTTAAACCCTTTGCTTTTATATTGCTTTCACGATGACTGGCAAGCCAGTTTACAAACCCGAAGAGATTCGCTTCGCTTTGGAGCTTATGGTCCAAGACCTATTTAACGAGGAGATTTCGAGTTCCTTTCGGGAACGGTTCAACCGCGAGTTGACAGATAACCAGATTCGGTATCTGAGGAACAAGTATGGTAAGGATCCTGACTATGGGTAAGTTGTCTTGTGTTTAAGAATCTCTTCCCGCTTTTGAAACTAGCTCACTAATTTCTTCTCGTAGATCGCCCCTTATCAACCGACCTGCCAGCAAGAAGCTGAAGAGGCGCCGAGCAGCATTTGCGGCCGCTTCATCTGCCTCCCCTCCTTCAGAGTATGTTCCAACTGCCCTCAACATGCCGCCTCAAGCTATATATCTAACCAAAACTACAGGGACTCGCCACCTCCAATGAAGAGAACCTGTCGAGAGTCCAGCAGTGCAGCAGCAGGACCTTCACAACCCCAACAGACCCAGTCTGATCACCTACCGCCACACTCACCAACCAAACTGGAAGACCAGCTGTCTCCTACTATGTCTTCTGTTCCCCCATATCGAGCTTCTGCCCTCCAACCACAGGTGTCCAACCTTCGCTCACCACCTGGAAACTCTTGCAACCCTACTCTAGGACCGCCAACTCAAGGAGGCTACGCCACTGAGTCTTTAGCCAATCCATGGCAGGCACAGCAAAGAAGAGCTTCAACTACCAATTTTACCCCTATCAACACTCGGGTCGGTCAGTATGGTGCCATATCACCAGAGTACGGCAACCCTGAGGCTGGTACTGTAGCGCCCTATCAGTCGCTTCACCAACCCCCTAATGCCCAGACCTCGTGCGGCTCTTCTTCTTTCCAGCAACCAACAGCAGACTCCAACACCAACCTCAGAGTGCCTGTTTACTCCCCCCAACAGACTTTAGGTGTTCAGTGCGGGGCCTAGGAGCTCTCCGCCACTGGACGCTCATCATCCTTCACGGGGGATATGCCCACCTCCAACGCCACTCAGCTTTCAGACTTTGTGTACCCTCAGCAGCTATCTTCTGAAGGATACAACTCCGGAACAAAGCAGGAGGCTGACATGTCTGGAGGAGACCTTTCCCTGCTGAACTGGGGGCAATATATCAAACCAGTACGCCAAGCAACTGAAGAGACCCCCTTCCAGTCCTTCCCCACCAGAGACACGGAGGATTCAGAGCACAAGCTGCAGGGAGTTCAAGAGAAATCTGCAGCCTCTGAGTCCACTGTTGATGGTGAAAAATATGAACAAGTTGCCCAGGTGCTCTCGCATGCCTCTACAGCCCAGCAAGACTGGAATGCGAACAACGACATGGGCACGATCGACCCCCGACTATTCGATATAAAATGATGTCCGTAATGCTTCGTCAAGGAGTTGGACTCTCAAATCGATGTCGAGATTTCCCAAAATCGTGGGCTCAACTGGGAGCAGGCCGGTCTACTTGCACCGGAGAGGATGGAAACACCCCTTCTCACCACCCCCTCTATATATATCAGCCCCTTGGGTTTTGCAGGATGAGATTTCACTTTCAGGAGCTGGCTGTTCTTGGGTGATGCGCTGGTTGGAACTACCAACTATATCAACATGTGTTATCCAAGATGGATGGACCTTAATGCATATTCGAAGGAATGCAGGTCAAGAATGCATGTAAGAGTTAGAATAGCACTTTAGAATCATTGAACTACTAGGCAAAGACATGGTTTGGATACCCGGTTCTTGGGCCAATTAGCATCACTAGTACTTAATAACATACAATCATCTCGATTCGTTTGTGCCCTTTAGGATTTGTGATCCCTAATGCACCATATAGAAAATCATGAATCTTGATATAATCTTTGAGCCTTGGAAATACTTCTGGTCTACCCTCCAGCCCTCGTATCAACTCGCCCGCTAGAGCCTTCCAACAGGGTATCTCGTGCATATAGAAATGAACAGACCACCGCATAAATCTCTTCAGGATGCCTCCCAATCTCTGGTACATCAAAATGCGTTGTACGTGTAAGCATATTGGCATAAAGAGCCCCTGAATCCTTGTGACATTCAACTCCAGAATTCTTCAGTAAAAAACAACAACATTAGACGTGACGTGACATAAGTATGAAGCATTCGATACTCTCCCAGTACCGAAATAAAAAATGTTGAATATGGGTTGGTTTGGACAGCATGTTTATACCGCAATGCTAACGTTGCGACGTGTGTCAACCTCTTCAACCGGAAATTGGAAAACGACCTTGAATAGATCTCGTAGATAAGCATACCGTTGTGAGCTCTTCATCATCACTTGAATGCTCTTTGCCATTTCCTGGGCAGTAACACGTTTGCCTCGGGCGGGCAAGGCGTGGTGCCTAGGGATTATGGCATCGGTAAGGACTGAGTTCTTGTACTGTGATAGCAAGTTTGTGTGAGAGATGAGGGATCCGAAGGACCCGGGAGGAAGATCCTGTACGAATTTCTGTAATGCTGTGGCAGCAGCCTTAGGCTCAGGGATTGAATCGCGATTGAAGCCCAAGTTCATAGCAACTCGGAGAACAAGTACTTTGGCGCGTGTCACGTTCACGTCTTCTGATGCGGCTGTAGTGGTCGCTGTACTTGAAGTCCTAGCGCTACTCTTTGAATAGCTTGAAAGATTGGAAGCGCTGCTTGACCATCGGCCACGGCTATTGTCACTGGGCGTACCAAGGACAAGAATGTTGGGCATCGTGGGTGAACGGCTTTGTGGAGAGATGGGCGTGTCCTCAAACTCGGTTACAGGGGTTTCGGGAACAGCTCGGTTTCTTGGTTTTTCTTCTTGTCGTCCGCTCTTAACACTATCATGTCTCGAATGAACTGACGACGGATTTGATCCTCGACTCTGTCGACCGTTCTGATCGTTGAGATGCGGGAAAGCGTGCCCTGCTCGAGGTGTTCCCCTGTCAGGTCGAACTTGTGTCCAGCTGTCTCGGAATACATCGCAGAGCTCCCAGCAAGCTTGGACAGTAGAGCTCAGAAGCTCCTCATCAGGGGGTCTTCCATCTCTCCTGTTCTGTCTGAGATTGAAAAGCATCTCGGCAAGTGCCCAGCAGGCCCTGAGCAACTGATCGGTCTCCTCTGCCAAGTCGCTTCGTTGCTTCATTAGTCGATGACAAAGGGCAATATAGAAGTCCAGTGTGCGTTCCCTGAATTGTTCTGGCAGGATACCATCCTGAGCACTGTATAGGCTGCCAAGTTGTTAGCAAAAGAACACTTTCCCATTCGATGTGCTTACTGGTTGTTAAGCTCAAAGCTAACGCGCAAAACCGAGTCCGCTGCTTCATCGTTACGCTGCCGCACATCAAACAGTGCTTGACAGAAATCCCGGCAAAGATCAAGATTGACCTTGACATTGAAGTTGCTCACATCCTCATCTCGGCTGTGGTAAAGTCGCTGACAAAGTTTCCAACAGGTCCTCCATGCTTTTTCGTGGGCATCGGGAATGCCGTTTTTACTAAGAGCACGATTGCGGTTGATCGAACTCAGTTTGGACAAGCTGTTGCACAACGTCCAACACTCGGCGAGGGTTGTTCGGAGGGTTTCGATCTCATCTTGTTGCTGGGGTATCGGCAGCGCTTCCGATTCATAATCTTCGTCGTCGCCTTCGGCCTCAGTTTGTTCATCGATTTCTGAACATGTTAGCCATATACGGCAACTCATTCTGTTTCAACCTACTCTCAAGACTGCTCGTACTGCTTGAACGTAGCCGGGCTCCATCATCCAGCATGGATTGTAGATCCTGAGCCCGAGGTGTGGCGCTGTCTATGCTGTACCGTACAGGGTTGACATCGGTTGAAATCGGAGGTCGAGTTGGATGAGTGGATAACTAGTGAGTGTTTAGCATATGACAAAACTACGAGCCAAGGCCATAATACCTCCTCTGATGCACCATTGAGAGAAGCTAGACTTCCGGCCTCTGACTTTGGGGATGCCCTGGGGCTTGGTCCTTTTTGTTCCAGAGCTGGAGCTGGGGCTGGCGCAACCGCCGGGGCGACCTGAGAGGTGTTAGATGTGTGATCTCATGATGATACTAAAACATACCCAGCTGGAAAAGCTTTGGGGTGCATGAATAACGGAAATAGCTTCCTCGCTGTTAGATTGACGGACACTCTCTGGGAGATTAGTCGTGAGCATTAAGAGCTATGACCGAGTTAGTTGACAGCCCATAAGACCACATAGGCATTTCCTATTGAGACTGACCTCTGATCGACGGGCAGCATTCCTGTCAGGAACTTCCTTCTCAATATCCTCCGAAACATCGTCCTCGATTTCGGTCGTTTCAGTCCCATTAGATGTGACCGGAGAAGGGCCCACGATATCGCTTGGGCTCATGACATTGTAAGAGCTGCTTGACATGCGATTGACAGAATTAGGTCGAAGTGAGGACGAATCAGTAGCGGGAGGAGGGGAAGAGCTGAGACATCATGTTAATACGAATCCCAAAAAGTTTCATCTCAAGCGCATAGCTTCTTGGGGCAACGCACAATGGTCTGAAGGGAGAGCGACGGCTCTCAGTCTCGCTGGGCGCAGACATGTCTGTCTGGGGATAGGCGAAAGGGAATCGTAGGCTTCCAGTCGATGACCTCAAGGGAGCTTCAAGGGCCATGACGGGAGCGAAAAGGTCTGGGGTATCGAGCTACCCTGGCACTGGTAGTTGAGAGCTCCGGCGGGAGAGGGGATCTTGAAATAAGTCGTAGCTCAAAGCGTCAACGGAAGAATGCCTTGCTGACTTCACAATGATCGCAAGGTTGACAAACGACCAAGGCCGGGAGCAGGAGATAAAGTTGAGACTGAGAACAGCTATCGTGGCAGTGAAGAAGCAGATATGGGCTTGTTGGTCGGTGGTCGATGTGCGGTCGATGTGCGGTCGCGCGGCCAGTTGTGAGACCTGTGGAATTGGGTGTGCTAAGATCGGGAGGCTGCGTAAATAGTTCGATCAAGATGAAACAATGTTAAGGAGGGATTGATCGAATAGAAAGAATACAGAAGACACCAAATGCTGAATGAAAGGCTCAACAAGACTCCGACGATGAAGCAAGTAGTCGTCCAACAAAACCCAGCTCACCAAAAAGCTGAACTGAAGAGAGAATGGGTAGGATGGAGGGGGAAAGGTTTAAAGCAATAGGCAGACCGGCGGTTGCAACGACGGACTAAGGCGGACAGACGCCAGTTTGACAGGGGTTCGTGAGTCCGGGTCCCTTGTACTCGCAGCCCTGTTGCGTTGGGGTGTTATGGGTCAGGTACTCAGGTGTAGCTTTTGTTACTTTGCGTGAAGTAACAAATAAGCATGACAGTAGCGTTCAAGACATGTGCTGATCTCACTCTTGACAATTGTGAGCCGGCTTCGGACCAAGCTTGCTACCTCGCTACCTTGCTACCATGAGCTCCAGTGAGCTGCGTAAGTTGTTATGGAGGGAGACCGTAAATGCGGCCGGCGCTTGTCGGGAACGCGATAGTTGGCGCGGTGGGAAACAAAGAAACGCGATAGTCATGAACAATAAACTTAACGATTATCTTCTTGAGAATAGCTGTAGAAGAGCAATTGCCTGAGATGGAACTTTTCAGGTCTGCAATTCTAATTCGACCAAATGAATTCGTCAATGGTTCCCTAGACAGAGCACGGAGCACGGAGCAACAGAACAAAGAGGGACGTGAATTAAAAGACGGTTGGATCATTCATGAATGAGGGCGTGCCCAGCTGATGGAATATGGGAGGTGTGGGTATCGAAGAAGCCGGTAGCAGACAGAGGGGCTCTGCGGCTAGGACGCAACCTGTGACACTTGAAGCTCTCCCGGGGCAGCTAACCAAGAGACAGCCCAGTCAAGCCAAGACACCCTGAAGGTCTGAATTGTCTTGCCGAGACAAGGCAGCGAGCGGGACTAGAGAGAGGAGTCAACTTGGGGGCCAAGAGGTGTTGAGTTGTTAAGCAGTTAACTAGTTGATGGGCACCTTTTGAATTGTCTGACCAAGAGTTGTCTCTGGTGAGGGTGATGGTGATGGTGATGGCTGGGAACCGAGTCTCAAGGCAAGGTAGCCCCAAGATGGCTTTACCAGGCGATAAACAGGCTTGAATCTAAGTTCAATAATATCGAGGTGTGGCAGAAGCCGTCAACTTGCAGCATTGGGGCGTTGAATTGGATGTAAAGGATGAATGGATGGAGCGGCTAATCGTGGGTGGTCGGTCCTCTAGGACCGCCATAAGCGACTCATTAGTGAGAAGGTACTTTGTCGGCTTGTCTTGTCTCTGGCGATTGTATTGTCCAAGAAAGATAGAATAGGGTGTGGTCAATGCAACCTTTTGACTCCTCCTCCCGTATGTGTGCCCGTATTGCAGTATTTTTATGCAGAGAGCTGATTCAATACTGGCTCTTGCTCATAAAAAAGCCGAATTGAATCAATTGCAGATGACTGAGACAATTACCTAAGTGGTGAGTTGAGAAAGTTGTCTCTGTACCTAGGAAACCAACACCACCATCGTGTAAGTCTAAAGCATTACCGTTGGCGGAAGGAGAGGCTGGCTGACGAATGGATCAGGGGACGGGAGGCCCACTCTGGTTAGCACCTACCCTACCACCCAGATCGCAATCACTTTTTTTTTGCGGCAGGCATGAGGTACGTAGTAGGTGCATTGGCTGTAATATGGATGTCAGGCAGGTGGCTGACCAGAGGTCTCAGGCACAGGTACAGTACACCTTAGCGGGAGCTTCTTAACTCCGTCATCCTTCAGTCTCTTGACAATCAACTACCCGGGTGCCAAGAGCTTCTCTCGCTCCATCATGATTACGAGTCACCAATCTCAATTACCACTATTTCTAAATTGACAGCAACTACTTCTGCAGACTACAGGTAGATACTTGCCCGTCACTTTGCGCTCAACTAGATAGTTCCGCATCGCTACGAGACGACCATAAGAAAACTTCCAACCGCCCGCCCATGATGATCAGCCAGTCAAACCCCAGACAGCTGGTCAGGGTGGATGGATCGTGGCTCCAAAACCCGTGGGGCACATTAAAAAAGGACAGGCGTCGGCGCTTAGCTCATGGTGGGACTGGTCAATCCTCCGAAGTCTCCCCCACTTGCATTGCTTCCACCAGCGACTCGGAACCCTCCAATGCTATGCTTTATGGTGCTCCGTCTTGACAAGCTACTGAGCTTTGTTCTCCAAGCTCAGCTGCGCTGCACAGTACTGTGAAAAGTCGATGCCATGTGCCATGGCCCGCCCGCTGCACAGCATCAACGGTATGGAATGTGACACTCGAAGCTGTATGTATTCAGCATAATCGGCAACCCAAAATCTGGATCTCAGCCAGCTTCATTGTGAGCCAGAACGGACATACACATACGGTGGGAGTCTCAAGCTCTAGCAAGATCAGCAGCTAACATACTGTTACTTTGCATAAAAACATGTCAACTTATTGACACATCCACTGGCTGAGTTCCTATGCCCTGTTTACAGTGGTCCCTCGAAAGAGCATGTTGGTTCAACAAAAATTCTCTTGCTTTTTCAGACACCACACCGCCTGAATCGCCTGAGGTTGGGACAGGACAAATATTTTAATCATGTTGGTCAGGCAGAATTCTTTGTCGTTCTGCAGCCAGCTCAAGGGCCAACTACCTCTCCCCGTTTCTGAGAAGTCGATGACAATACCCACGACATTATTAGGCCTTCTCGATGGATGCTTCTAAACGCCCGGGGCTCGCAGGGGCTTGACCAGGATGCTCCACAGACAAATCAACAACCCAAACCCTTAAGACCCAGCAGTCTGGTCACGGCGGCTTTGGCGACGCTAAAATGAGCCGGTGTGCCCCACACCACACAGGGTCTCAACATGTCCTTTGTGACGCACAGTTCGCGCGACCAGGTAGTCCAGCAACATCATACAGAGTAACGAGAGCATATTCTGATCGTTGGAAGATATTTGGGTTAAAGGTATCTTAGATTAGTATCTTCCAGCTCTCTTTACCATAGCCAATTTGGTCTTCATAACTTGTCGGACAACAAGATGTCTTCAAGTCAAAGGAAGTTGGACTACGACACAGAGAACTACATATCCATCCTCATTTCTTCATCTATCTCTGCAAGTGACAAACGTTGAGGCACCTTTGCACCTTTGAAAATAATTGACTAGCCTATTACCCTTGATGAACCTCTATCAAAACCAAGTACCTCCGTGGACCCAACCAAACTAACACTGAGGTTTCCGAAATTGTTTTCACCTGATTTATTCCACCGGCTATGTAACTAACAGTTGAGAAAGAGCAGGAAGGCGTGCAAAACTGGACTGTTTGCTCCTCACATCACCCATGGCCCCATGTTATGACGGACAACTTCGCCTAGGGTTCTCATCCTAGTATCCAGTTTAGCGTGGTGATAGACCTAATGCCTGCCGCGTTGTTTTAGTTATCACAGCGCTAGACAGATTATCGGAACCGTTCCAACGATCGCAAATCCATCCAGCCGGTGCGGGGACAAGAAGTCCTTGTTAGCCGGTTGAAGAGGTAGGTGTTGATGCACCCTTGGCAGCTCCACGAGCTCACCCTTGTGACTTTGAGAGAGGAGGACAAGCTTTCTGCTCCTGCTGAACCGGGGATCTTCTCGATTCTTTCTTCGAACCCAAGCACAGGGTTACGCTGTGGATTTTATCCCTCCCGGAACACATCCCGCGACCCACAGCCGAAGAGGTCGGGATATTCAAATGTGACCCGACAATGTTGACTTCACACGCATCGTTAATACAGCACACGCAGAGGCCATAAATGGCGGAAGCAGGCTTTCGAGTATGCATAAAAAGTTGTGGAGTTGAAGGTACAGAATGTAGTGCATAAGCGCCAGCCTGGTTAGACATTTGACTCTCTGTTTGGCGCGAGATGGCTTGTTTATCGTGCTGCACAACTCGATGACTCAAACTTTCCACTTGCGGTAACCAGCCCGTCTATGCTGCTAGGCGTGTTGGTCGATCGACATAAGACAAAGCACGGTTGTTAGATACTCCGCAACCGGGCCGTTGGGGCGCAGCAGATGTTTCCCGGCTTGCTTGATGGATCGTTAATAATTGCTGTTATTATAGCTTCGAAATATTCTGACAAGGATCCATCGCCGCCTATCACTTTACGGTCTAAACAGCCAAAGCACACTGAATGGGCTCCTTCGAACCAACACCTCTTGCTTTTGTTTTCACCGCCAGCTGCGCAAGTCCAGTTTTGGTTCTTCTGATATGGAGGGCGACACGAAATATTGGATAGGCTGAGTACTTGCGTGATAGGCAAGATTGGAAATTAGATGACGGGCCTCAAAGAGAAGCTACTGGCTATTGCATTGGTTGTCAGCAACTCCGACCTCAAGGACGTCCAGGTCTGAATCACATCTGTTGTGACACTTGGGCTCAGTGACTGGCCTCCAGCCCAATAGAGGATTGCGCCATCGTTGCTCCAGCCAAGAACAGATCGAGAGTCTTGGGGTTAACGAAGATAAGATCTGTGGTATACAGAGCTTTGCAATGAAAGTTATTACATCGCTATAGTTCAAATATCAAAGGCTACCGTTACCATGGTAAAAGGCCTCTTGTGGCAAGTTTGGTGTGAGGCTGGGCAGAGACTCATCATGATAGCGAGGTTAAGATCCCATCGATGCCAACATCGAAAATAATTATGGAGTCATATCAACCCTGGCAGGGAGGCATCGCGATGGATGATGCGGAAGACTACAAGCATTGCATCCCTTTACACCGCCATCAAGTGTTAGGCGATGAGTTATACGATCGACGGTAAAATAGCGACCCTGGTATGTCGAGTCAGACAAAGAAAAACTCCTCTCAAGGTGTTGGTATCGTTCACCTAGCTTCCGAACTGAGTTGGCATAACTGTTGGCCTAGCATGATGCAGTTGGTTCTGTTCCCTTGTTACAATTGCCCACTTTCTTCTGCAAACAAACAAATTCGAGCACTCAACCAACACATTTGCGTGAATTTCCAGGGTCTTCAAGTGACGATGGAAGCAAACAGAAACACAAACATAGTGCTTTGTAGATCAGGTGAGACCAACAATATGCGAGCCAGTGTTGCTAACTTCTTCTGGTTCCGTACAGAGGCTGGCATACGTATTGTCTCGCAACATGTGCCATCTCCTGATTCCCGCTTCCTGCTCTTACTCTGTATATCCACCGCTCTTTGCGCACAGGCCCCAGCAAGGATGGAAGTACTTCAGTCGCAGACTGAGAACGAATCCTAGGTAGCATTTGATGGCACAATGCTTAGGTACCTCAAACTAGAGGCATGTGCATGCAGGAAAATGTGCCTTGCTTGAGCCAAACGTTTCTTCCAAAGAGAAACATGAGTGAGACTGGGGGAAACGGTCCAATGAAAACTTAAACGAATATCTTGTAAGCCTCAAAAATGTCTGCGTAGGGCACTGAAATTATGCGTGCTCGTGCTCTTGCTCTTGACTCTGACCCTGCTCAATTCATTGCCTGCCTTGCGCCGTCAAATGAAATATTTCGGCTACATTTCCTTAACGCCAAACCATGCACAACCCATTCTTTTGCTGCTGCTTCGCCACTACGAATTGTGGTGGAGGTTCAGTTGCTGCTTCTTCTCGGCTCGGCCGTCAGGAGTGTATCTAGAATAATGTTAGAAATCGCGTTTCAAGTGGTATCTGGAGGTCTGTCGTACTTGAGAAGCTTCTCGATAAGGTCGACGTGGGTCATGATCATACGGCGGCAGCAGTATCGCTTGAGACCGAGCTCGTCCATAGCATCGCTACATCTTGTTAGCTCGTTACAGATATTAATGAATAAGACTGAGATTACCCATCGGTCTTTCGGGGATCTGCGATCAGTTGAAGGTAACGCTCCCAAAGGTCACCGGTGACCTAGTCATATTGTTAGCAATCAGGGCGACCGGCGCATCGCGATTGAGAACTTTACCTTTCCACAGGAGAAACAACGGATGGGAATAATCATCTTGATGGATTCTTGTGAGCGCGCGGGTTCGGTAGATGCGTCTAAAAGATTTGCGACAAGAAAAAGAGGCACGATACAAAGAAAGCTGGCGATAGTTTGGCGTCGTAGGAAGCCTACGAAAATAAATTCTAGCTCCGTTATTTTTCCGAGGCGTGCTTAGCTTATCTTATCAGCAACTTTTTTCGCAAGCGGGACCAAAATTTCTGCGAACCTTTACTTAGTAGAAGCATACCTTAACCAGCAGGAGACTTCCTCGCCTTTTTCTCTGACGACGAAATATCCAAAAACGTCGCAAGAACACGGACTTGACCTCGTTCAGAGGAAAGAAGGTGGCGAAAATGGCCGGCAATAAGAGCCCCCGAACAAAGAACGACCCGACTAAGAAGCGGAAGCGTGATCTCACGGAGAACGACTCGAGAACGAAGCGACTCAGGGCTGAGCGAAAGGCAAAGGCCAATGGCCTAGGAAATGAGAGTGCAAATGGCGTGGTCGCTGAAGTGAACGGCATCTCTGGAGCTTTGGCAGAGTCTGGATCTAGAGAGATTGAAATCGTTCGCCAGTTCGATAATACAGAGGCAGGATGGCGCGTCTCTAAGCCTATGGGCGGCAGGATGCTTGATATTGATCCTGTACTGACAGAAGATGAGCAGTGAGTTTAGCGGTTCGCTAACAATGGCCCAGCTAACCATCCTAGATACCTTGTTCTGGCATACAACACCTCGATCCAGGTCTACTCAGCTGTCGACTCGCTTCTTATTCGACGAATCCCCATCACTGCAGCAGAATCCTCCGATGAGAAGATTACAGCCCCCGCTCACATCGTCGCCATGAGGCAATCGAAGCAAAACACCGACATCGTCTGGGTAGCAACCTCTGACGGTCGCGTCTGCCAAGTCAATTGGACCACCTCCAAGACCCCGGAATTCTTCCAGACGAAATCCAAGACTGCAAATGCCATGGCCCTCGTGACTAAGAAGGTTTCCGGTAAAACGAAAGAGATCATCTTTGTGGCAGAGTCAGATAAGCCGGCCCGAATAGAAGTTATCGCATACCCAGCCTCAACTACCGAGTCTGAGCACAAGGTTCTCTTTGTTATGAAGAAGCCTGGAAACGGCTTGCAATTGCTCGAGACTAGTGAAGACGGTCATCTAGTGGGTGCGATTAATGACCGCCTCTTCTTTGGCGTTCCTTCGCAGCAGCAGTTCGATAGCCTGACTGCACTTGACTACGAAATTTATACATTCGATATTCCCGACTTGGTCAGCGCTCTCGACCTCCGAGTATATCCCAGACCAGTGACAAGTGGGAAGAAGTCGCGACATGAAACCGCTCCTGTTTTGGATATCATAGTCGGTGGTGCTCGTGGTTCGATTTACCTCTATCACGATGCGCTTGCTCGAAGCCAGGCCCTTGCAAAGTCTGGATCTGATAAGGAGCCTATTCAAGCACAAAACTTCCACTGGCATCGAAGAGCTGTGCATGCCTTGAAGTGGTCGCGCGATGGTACTTGATTCCGAAACTTTTTACAAACTCATCGAACTAACATCTCGCAGGAAACTATGTGATTTCAGGAGGTTCTGAAAACTCTTTAGTTCTATGGCAAATGGACACCGGAAGGAAAGATTTTCTTCCTCATCTTTCTGGTAGCGTGGAGAACATTGTAGTTTCTTCTAATGGTTCCTCATATGTTGTTCACCTCGACGATAACTCAGTCATGGTTATCTCGACTTCCGAGATGAAGCCCACAGCCTATATCGCTGGTATCCAGTCTGCCGCGGTCAACGTTACTACACCCAAGGATCTTCTCGTTCAGCGAACATGGACAACACCTGCAAGTGTGCAACGACCTATCCCAGCCGTTATTAGCCCTACAGATCACTCGAGACTACACGTGTGCGTTGGTAACGGTCGCCAAGCTACCATGGTGGGAGGGTTCTCTGCGCCTTTGCTGCAGAGTTTTGACCTCGAGAGTTTCCGAAGTGTGTCTAAACAGGCCTTGGCTCGTACACAACCTACAGATGTCAACATCACCAACAAGGGCCATCCCATTGAGGAGCCTCTTATTACTCACTTAGCTTTCTCAGCTGACGGGGAGTGGCTCGCTAGTGTTGACACCTGGGAGCCATCACCACGAGATGTGGACAACGTTATCAGTGATGTTAAGGATCAGTTCATCCAAGAGCGACGGGAGGTGTACCTCAAGTTCTGGGAAGTGCAAAACGGCGAGGAGCAGATTGCCCTTGTTTCCAGGATCAATGCTCCCCACGCTACGCACCGTAACGAGGCAGTTCTTGACTTGGCTTCAAATCCCGCCTCGACGTGCTTCGCAACTATTGGTACCGACGGCACCGTTCGCGTGTGGCGCCCCAAGACAAGATCTCAGAATGGGGTTGTAGTAAAGGGACCTAATGGCCGTGAAGTCTTTACTTGGAGCTGTTCCCAGGTTTTTGCTGTAGGTGACGGCATCCCTCAAGACGGTGTGGTCGATGTCCCCGAATCTTCTGCCAGCCAAGAAGCTCAGGGAAGCATTGCTTTCTCAGAAGATGGCTCAACTCTTTTCGTAGCTTTTGGAAGCGCTGGTTCCGGGGCAGTCTATGTTATTGATGCTGCGTCAGGCGAGGTGGTTAAGACCCTTGAAGGCCAATGGAAGGGAGAATTGCGATCCATCCGTGTGCTCTCGCCTTTCGTTATCATTCTCTCAGATGAGCTGCGCGTTTATGACGTTGTCGGCGACGAGTTGCGATATGGTGTTGTGATACCCAAGCAGAAATCCAATGCGCTGCTTCAACTTGCTGTTGATCAAACCTCAGGACACTTTGCCTTGGCTCTACCTGCCAACGAGGGTTCTCTCATTGCAGTCTTCGAGCCTGAGGATATCGAGCCCTTGCTGGTTCGCAGCACACCTCAAAGAATTGTCAGCCTGGTTTCTGCTCCCGAGACAAGTGGCTTCATCGCCCTTGACGATGCTGCGCAAGTCTGGGTGGTTGCTGAGGGATCAGACTCTTCATCCCTTGCAACCGTTCAGCCTCTTGAGGACCTCCATCTTGAGGGTATCGACGTTAATGTTAATGAGGTTGGCCTCCTTGACGAGGATGAGGATATGGCAAGCGACGTGGATGAGGCCGAGGTCGAGCCCGTAACTGAGCCTGAAGATGTCGAAATGGAAGATGATGACTCCCACCCCAGTGTGATTCAACAGCAACACCTAGCAGACATCTTCGACGCTGCACCAGCATTTGCGGCACCTCCGATTGAGGACTTGTTCTATAAAGTTACGGGCCTTCTGTCGACAAAGCCTCTCTCGGCATGATGAAAGGAAGAAAGTGGTATATAATAGGGCGAGTTTTGAAAAGTTGGAATGTTTGCCAGAAAGGCCATTTGTATTATACTAGACATCCATAGTCTGGTTTGAAGGGATCTTGGGAAGTTAGATGATCGCAGCGCCGGCGTTTGTTGAGCAGGTCTGAATACCAGCTATCACTCAGCTTCAGTTTCAAAATGGTTATCGCCGACATCGGCGTGGGTGAAAGAGAGGCAATCGCCAAAAAGTACGCCCCAAACCCCGGCATCTCTCGGGAATCGCATTCGCACCTTGCGCATGCGGATGCGGGGATGGAGACGGAGACGGAGACGATGGAGAAGAGGAGAAAGGTGTCTTCGGGTGGACCAATCGCGCCATTGAATGATGAGGTGATGGGTAATAGGCACCTACAATCTATTGACTATCATCAAGTTGCAATCATCAACTCTTTTTGTTACTTTCCAAGCTCTCAGCTCTTAGCTTTCAACTCACTCTCGGCATAGAAATGTCGTTTACATCTATTCCAATTCTGGACCTAGCTGCGGCTCGGGATCCGGCTACCAAGCCTCAGTTTCTAAAGGAACTTCGCCATGCTTTGATGGAAGTTGGGTTCCTCTATCTCAAGAATGTTGGCATCTCGGATGAACTGTTTCAGAAAGTTATTGAACTCGGAAAAGGGTTCTTTGATATTCCCGAGGAAGAGAAGTGAGCGATGAGTTGGTCCTGTCATGATCTGACCATGTTTGCTAACTAACTTGTCAAGGCTCAAGATTGAGATGAAGAATGCGCCGAGCTTCCTTGGCTACTCACGCCTCTCGGCAGAGATTACAGCTGGAGAGATTGATCACCGGGAGCAAATCGATCTGTCAACAGAACACCCTATTCCTGAGCCTGGAGCTCCTCTGTATCGTAACCTACTAGCACCCAATCAATGGCCAGCTGAAGACTCACTACCCGACTTTCGCAAGGTGTATACAGAGTACATGGAACGCATGGGCAAGGTCTCTATTCAGTTTACATCTCTCATCGCCGAGGCCATTGAACTCCCCAGTGACGCCTTCAACAAGTACTTCGACGAGGATCAGCAACACAAGCTCAAAATCGTCAAGTATCCCGATGCGAAGGAACTAGGTATCCAAGGCGACGTGCAGGGCCAGGGCGTAGGTCCTCACAAGGATAGCATGCTCTCAAGCTACCTCCTCCAGGCAACTTCGCACAAGGGTCTTCAGGTTCAGAACGTCCGCGGCCAGTGGATAGACTGCGAGCCCATTCCCGGAACCCTTGTCGTGGCTATTGGCCAAGGCCTGGAGGCACTTACACAAGGCGTTTGCGTCTCTACAACACATCGCGTACTCTCCCCAGCCGCTGGTTCAGGCGCGCGCTTCTCCATCCCCTTCTTCCAAGGCGTGCGCATGAGTGCAGACTTTGAAGATCTGGAGAAAGTTGGAGTTGGCCTTGTACCAGAGGAAGTAAGAGAGCAGCGGCGCAAGATCGTAGAGCGCAATGGCGGACGCATTGACGATGTTGAATTTACGTTCCGAGCGGGCGGCGCCTCCAAGACGCTCGGCGAGGCTACGCTGCGGAATCGTGTCAAGAGCCATCCTGATGTTGGAGAGCGCTGGTACCCTGATATTCTGGCTAGTATCCGTGAGGAACAGGCGAGGGCAAAGCAACAGAAGGATGCTACAGCGCCAGTTGTAGAGGCGCCTCCTAAGGCTGTGGAAGCTCATTAAGCAAGGTAGATAGATGGCAGACACTGGAGAATAGCAGGCATTTGCAAAAAAGAACCGTGTCAAGTTATTCCCATCATCGTCTCGTCTGGTCTCATACCTCCATATTCTCGTCTAGGCTATCACGCCACAGTACGCCTCGCTTCGCTAAATATTTCCCATGTTTTTTCCCATTGTTTTTCTCGTTTTTTTTTTTTTTTCTTTCTCGTACGACGCCATCATATCATGTCCCGTCTAGTATGTTGGTCTAAGCCGCCTGGACACCAGGGAAGCAGTCGGCCATGGTCTTGCTGTGCTTATTTTCGGCGTGCTCCTTCAGACTAGATAAGAAATGTTGTGTTAGCTAGATGATAGAAAGGATCGGTGGATATTCAGGTGGGCATACGCAGGAGCCTTGGTGGTCTTGAGGAAAGTTGATTTGCAGATCTGGCACTGAATATCACAAGCCTTTTCGTTCTATTCGTTCACATCCAATGTTAGCAATGCCCCTAGAATACGGTATTCAGACAATGAAAATGCACGGCTACTCACCACCTTGAGCTGCGACTTGGCAGTGTTCTTGTCCTTAGCATTGCGCTCGCGCTTCTGTTGAGCCTTGGCACCCTGGAACCTCCATGTCAGCACAGAGCGTCTTTGACTCCGTCATTCGATCGATCATTTAGCTTACGTTACCCATGTTTGCGATTTGGTTTGGTTCGGTTAGATAGAGAAGAAGAGGGTGTGTTGCGTTGTGTTGAGTGGACTACACAGTAGGAGAGTTTGGTATAGACTGGCGGTGTTGAAGGTCAAAAATATAAGATTTATTTGCATGCGATTATGCAGAGAAAAACGGAAAACGGAGGGGTCGGCTCTTTTTTTTTCGTTAGGCTGCCCTTTTCGGTCTCGCCGTTATCTAACCGATCTCAGGGTCTCGACCGTTCCATTCGTGGATAGAGCTGAGCCGAGGCAGAAAGTGTATCTATTTATGTTGTAGAGTCATTGCTGCTGTCTCAAAATCGTAACAAATATATAGATTTGGCAAAAATATACTTCCACTAGGGTCCAGCTGAATATGCACACTCAGCTTTAGGCATTTGTAGATATATACAACTCCTTCAGCTGCAACACCACCCAACCAAAAAAGGCAAAAGGTGACATTCAGTCTCAGTAAGCTAAGCTGGCTTATTCATGCCTCCGAATCTTGTCAAGTGGGCGGGGGATTCATGGGGAGAGCTACTACTAATGGATGTCTTGAGCTAGTGTAAGTGGACGAGCTCAGCTGCTCAGCCCTATCAAACCCGCTTAGATAGAGTCAAATATCTTGCTTTTCCAAGAATCGAGCGGGCAACTTCTGCTCTGACGCTGACCTTGGTTGCAGTCTAGGATCTGAAGGATCGCCAGCAATACATCCTCTACATACAATGATGCAAATCTGAGTGCCTACCTAGGGAGAATTTTGCTGTCGAAACCTCCCCTTTGTCGAAACAGATAAGCAGCTCTCGTCTAAATGCCCAATGTCCGCTGTGAATAACGCCACGTTACGCCAACGACGCCATATATGATATAGCACAGCCTAACAACAACTCCGCATCCAATCTGATAGCTCGTCTGAATATCCAAACCAAGTTAAGCTCATGGTGTGTTTGGTATGCAACGTATTGTACATACTATATTGTTGGCGCTGAGGTGAGACGGCCGATCTGAGCCACTTGGCAATGAACTCAAGGGTCGTAGAGTACTATAAAAGGCTGCTGGGCGACTTGCTAGAATATGCCCAAACAACATCATCGTCAGGCACCTCTTCTTTAGTAACCAGCCATGACCCAAACCAAGTTCTCTTCACTGCGCGACAAGCTAGTCCAGGGACGACTTCTACTCCCTGGAGATGAAGGATTTGAAGAGAGTCTCCAACGATGGAGTCTCACCTGTGTCAAGCCTGCTGTAAGTCAACGCATCACAACAACCCAGTCATTAATTAATGGCTTTATAGGCCGCTGTAGCCCAGCCCAAGACTGCTGAGGAAGCCAGCGAGATCGTCAAGTTTGCAACCTCCAATGGCATCAAGTTCAACGTCAAAGGTGGCGGCCATAGCACTTCGCAAACATCATGTGCCCCCTCGCCCGAGGGCATGGTCTTGGACCTTTCTCTCATGCGCGAAGTCTCAGTAGACAACGAGGCGCAAACGATTTCTTTTGGTGGAGGTTGCCTGTGGAAAGACATCGACGAAGCCCTGTGGCCGCAAGGTCTAGCTACCGTAGGCGGAACCGTCAGTCACACCGGCGTTGGAGGCCTTATTCTGCACGGCGGTTATGGGATCCTCTCTGGTATCCATGGTCTAGCCATTGACGCCTTGGTTTCGTGTCAAGTGGTCCTGGCAGATGGAAGCATCGTGACCGCATCCTCCACAGAGAACGCAGATCTATTCTGGGCTCTTCGAGGAGCCGGTAGCAGTTTTGGTGTAGTAACCCAGTTCACCAGCAAGATATTCCCACAAGGCGATATCTGGGGTGGCATGGCTTTCTTCTCTCCCGACAAGCTTCCTGCCGTGATCGAATTCCTCAACATATGGGGAGCGACCAATGACGGCACCCAAATCTTCCTCGTCGGCTTCACTTATGCTCCTCCTGGCCCAGATCCAGATGCGCCCAGGCCCCCTGTGGTGATGGTTCAGATGTGCCAGGTTGGGCCTAATCCAGAAGAGGATGGCACAAAGTATTTCGCTCCTATTCTGGAACTCGAGGCATTGATGAAGCAGGTTGGGTCCATGCCATATCCCATGATCAACCAGGGCGCAGATGAGGTCTTTGCAAAGGGAAACCGGTACTTGTTCGGTGGCGCCAACTTCACGCTTCCCATAGAGCTCTCGACCGCTGAGAAGATCCGGGATCGCTTCCTGTCATTTACAGGGGAGAAGCCAGATACCAAAGGCTCTCTCCTGATGATAGAATGCATTCCCCATAATAAGATCCGGACCATCCCCGTCAAGACGACAGCCTTCAACTCACGAGGCAACTACTATAACATTGGCATCAATTATAAATGGACCGATGCAGACCTGGATACCAAAGTTCGCGAGTTCAACCGTGGCCTCCAAAAGGCAATCAGAGAACTTGGATATGATGACAAGGCCTTGTCGGATGGTATTGGCCATTACCTCAACTATGTCAACACCGACACTATCTCAGCCGAGGAAGCATTTGGCTCAAACTCGACGCGTTTGAGGGGGTTGAAGAAGCAGTACGACCCAAACAATGTCTTCGACAAGCTCTGGAAGTTGATTGGTGAGGTTGAGGACAACAATTGGGTTGCCTAAGGTTGTTTAGATATGTTCTCTCCTGCTAATCAGCCAATCAAATGCTACGAATCGAATTGCTTTGTGAAATATAAATTCGGTGCCATGTCATGTATTGAAGAGGTGCTGTTGAAAAGAGCAAGTTATATTATGTAGGTAGGCAGGTGGGCTAGAAAATAACCGACAACCTTTCAGGCATATAACCTAAGGACTACCTAAGGACTACCTAAGGACTACCTAAGGACTACCTAAACCTTATTTAAATTTACCTAAAGATTAGGTATTCCTTAGCAGATATTAGCTTATGGTCTTCTTGTTGTGTCTATTGTTTTGCAACCCGCCTGGTATGTATCTAGTCTCCATTGCGCACCGTGCGACTCAAATCATCTGGGCTTCCATCGCGTCGCGTCTACCCAAGACACTTACTTCCACTTCCACTTCCACTTCCATTTCCACTTTGCAACCTTTCCTCGCCTCATCTCTATGCTTATCTCTTACAAAACTCGAGGCTTCTCTCACAAACTGATTCTAAAAGCTTTGATAAACCAATCTCCCCTTTTCGTGTCTTACCCCTGGTCATTTCTCAGAAACAAGCATCTTCTCACTCTGCACAGTGCAACCACTAACATGGCAACCTCGTCGAATATCGTCTCTGCAGACAAGATTAGCCTTGAAGAGTTCAAACAACTGCTTGATCAATATCCACGCCTCATAAAAAATATATCGGATGAGAAGGGCGGTATGTCAAGTTAAAGATACACACTGATCCTGTGTGAGTCTCGTCTAACAGTCATCATCTTATAGTCAAAGTCGGCCAGCGAACATTGGAAGAATTGGACAATTATCGATACAATGAAGCACTGGAGATATTTGAATCTAGTACGAAAGATTACCCAATGAAGCTCGATGATATCAAGAAGCTTGTTGAGTGGAAATTGTGAGATCATTCCCACGCCTCAGCACCAAAAACATACAGCTGCATGGGGTCATATTAGAGCCATGTACTAACAACGGACCAGACGCCATGGGAAATTCAGGCCGACCCTCATGAATCTAGTCTCATCTAATGACCCAATTGAAGCTCAAAGAATTGTCAAGCGAGCAGTTGAGACCTACAAGAAGGATGCCAATATTGAGGCGGCCCTGGGTGTGTTGACCAAGCTCCGGGGCATCGGTCCTGCAACTGCATCCTTGCTCCTGGCTGTCCACGATGCGCCTCGGGTCATCTTCTTTGCCGACGAGGCTTTCTGGTGGCTATGCTGCAACGGGAAGCAGAGCCCTATCAAGTATAACGCCAAGGAGTACCGTACGCTCTGCTCCAGAGTTGACGATCTGCGGAATAGGCTTGATGTGCAAGCAAGTGACGTGGAGAAGGTTGCATATGTCTTGATGAAGCAGCCGGCTCAACCGGAGCAATCCCATAAGGTGGCGCCACCAAAGGAGGCCAAGCAAAACACATCGTCGACGCTAGGGAAGAAGGAAAAAAAGAGGAAACCTGATTCGAATGCTGAGAAGGACAAGGTTGACAATGTAACCCACGAGCAACCTTCACTTCGTCGATCAAAACGAGTCAAGGCTTGAGTCTTCAACTTAGTGATGACTTTGATCATTGATCAATGATAGCACACCGCAAGGCAACCAAAAGGACCGGGTATCCGGCCCGTATAGCGTCAACATCCGAAGAATAGCAAACTCCCATCCGAAGAATTTCCGCATGACGATAAATCCTCGAGATGAGATCAATGACTTTGCAATCACAGAAGCCGCGGTAAAATCACCCGCAGCGTTCGGGCCATGCAAGCCGCGGTTATAAATCCGCTACACGCATCACAAGTCCTCAGCATGTCAGGCTTCCCTCCTTGAGACGGCTGAACTCTCACCATCTGTTGTTTGAATAGTTGACCTTGTTTGCCACACTCACTCCCGTATATCGATGACAGCTGGCTTGAGTCTGGCCAGAATAGCTTATCTACTGTTTTTGATACATACCCACAATCAATATTTTCAAAAGATCACATCATGGTTCCAAAAGGCCACCGACATGGCCCCTCAAGTAGTATGTTTGCTCAGATTACTGAGCCCATACCTCTTCCTGCTCGTTTTGCCAAGATCAAAGGAGATTTAATTAAGGGTAAAGAATCTCAGATCAAAGCCTCTTGGATAAGACTGCTTGTCAAGTTAAAGACTGAAATCGACATGATCGCCAAGGCCGGGCCCGATATCTACCCTTCTATTGACTTTGGTGACCTCAAAACCCCTTCAATTGCAGATAACTTCGCTTCCAGACTCAGAGACCGCGGTGTCGCAGTTGTTCGAAATGCGATTCCTCACGATCTGGTTCTTCAGTGGAAGGAAGCCACGGATGCTCATTTGAGAGATCCTCGGGCCCAACGGCTCCCAACTCATGATCCTCACCTCTATGGAGTTTACTGGTCTCCTGCACAAGTGAGGGCACGGGCACATCCCAACATCCTCTATACTCAGCGTTTCCTGATGAATTTATGGCATTCATCCGACTCAGAAGCTCTCGTGAGCCCCAATTTTCCTGTCAGCTATGCCGACCGCATGAGGATTAGAAGGCCTGAGGACGAGACATGTTCCCTCAGCGTCTATGTCGATGGAGGAAGCGTGGAGCGTTGGGAGCCTGATGGGTACGGTTCAGCAGCAACTTATCAGGCCATCTGGGAGGGTCGCTGGGAAGATTGGGATCCCTGGGAAAGCAGCACTCGATTAAAAGTGACGAGCGATCTATACAATGGCGATGGCTCATGCACTGTCTTCCGAATGAAACAGGGATGGCTGGCTTTGAGTGAAGTCCCATTCGGCCAGGGCACTCTACTCTTATGTCCCATGATTCGACTCACGACTGCGTATCTTCTTCTCCGCCCCTTCTTCGTTCCTAAAGAGCCGTCACCCTCACACCCAACCTTTCTTGCACCGGAGAATTGGTCTCTTGAAGACCCTCCTTCATCTGTGATCCAGGGAGCATTACCATCTTACCCACAAGAGCTTAACGATGCCCTGCATCCTCACCTACAACTCCATCACAGCATGATACCTATACCAAAACTTGACCCAGGCGATTACCTCGTCTGGCACTGCGATACCGTCTACGCTCTCGACCGTCTCCGTCGCCCAGATATCCCTACCACGACAATAATCTATCTTCCAGCGTGTCCTTTAACTCAGACGAATGCGCTCTATCTGGCCCACCAGCGTAAAGGATTCTTACAAGGCGAAGCAGGTCCTGACTTTACCGGGGCCCCTACAGGGGATGTCACGATAGGAGGAGAGCAAGCTGTCAGAGAGGTTGGAGAGGCAGGCGGTGTGGACGGTATGCGTGCCATGGGGCTTTTGCCGTGGGACGAGGACGAGGCTGAAGATGATCTCGAGTATGCAGTATTGGAGATGGCTAATGGTGTATTATTTCCAGAAAAGTATGACGTGGCTTCCTGAATTGTTTTGTTATTCAGACTACCTTACAGAGAATGCAGGCGATATCCTTGTATGTAATTTGTTCAGAATGTCCATGTCACAAATGGAAATGAGAATGATATCAAAATTTGAATATTGTGTCTTGGATATAATAAGTAACCTGCATGTCGGCGAGGCCTTGGTAGCATAAACTACACTAAGGCGCTCATCATCCAATTTCACGATTCTAAACAGATACAAAAGTCGAATACAATCTCAAATAGTTGATCGTCCTGTACACGTCCGATCGCCAACTTTGCGCCGGTGCTTAGCCCAGTAACCGTCGTTCCACTATTTTACATCTTCCGCTTCGTCTAGCTCCAGGTCGTCGTCGTTCATTTTGTACGCCTTGACAGGTACAGACCTGGTATCTTTTTCTACGTCCAGTCAAGTTGACAGGAGATCAGGTGTCGATAGCCTCGGATGGGCGGGAGTTCTTTTTGGGGAGCATTGCATTGCATACATGGGCCCCTTAGATGCCCTTCCTGGACTCGCCGGTCTGTTGGGTGGCAGCATACTTGTCGCTAAGCTCATCGTAGCTCTTGTGAAGCTGCTCGCTCTGCTTCTTGAGTGTCTTGAGGTCCTGATCCTTCTGCTCGAGCTCCTTTCGGAGACGGGCGACCTCACCAGGCTTGCCGGCGACGGCGAGCTTCTCGGCCTCCTTAGTGTCACTCTTGGTGCCCTCATAAGAGCGGACCTTGTCCTCAAGACGCATCACCTCGAGGATCATAACGTAGGTGCGGTTAAGGATGAGCGACAGGAAGAGGGTGAAACCGCAAAGGTACATGTTGCGTTGGGAGTAGAACTTGCGGGCTTGGACTTCGAGGCGTTCGTGACCCATAACGGCGGCACTGCAGGTAAGTCTTGTTAGCCACATGTCCAATTGCTATGTCGGGATTGCTTGGGGAACATACCCTCCCTGCTTGGTCTGTTCCGAGGCGGCGGCGAGCTCGAGCTGGACGCGGTAGACACGGTTGACACTGTCAACAAAGAGGATCAGGATAAAGATGAAGGTGATCTTCATCCAATACTGGATCTTGGCAACGACGGGGTTCTCAGAAATGAAGCTGTTGATCTTGTTAGCTACGCGTTCGAGTGGGAGAGAGGACCCAAAGTTGGTGTTTGACGCACGTGAAGATCTTGCGCTTAACGTTGAAAGGCATGGGGACGATTAGGAGCATGAACAGTGCCATCTCAAAGACGAGAAGCATAAAGACCTAATCTTCCGAGTTAGTAAATCCATTGTCGAGGATACTGGAGCTCTCGATGGAGGTCTGAAGACGTACAAGAGTGTAGTAGAGCGTCATTGTGACGGTAGTAGCTGACGAGGGGTGAACAGCAAGCAAAAGTGCAGTGTCTGATTCCTACGCGAGGATTAAGAAGCTCAAAAGAGAGGAAATTTGGGGTGCAGTTGTTATGAGAAAAGGAAGAAAGTTTCCGATTGCGACGGTGTTCGTATTTGTAGGTAGATAGGTAGGTACTACGTAGTAGGTAGAATGGGGGAAGAATGACAAAGGTGGTCAGTTTGAACCTGAACCTGAACCTGGCAGCTGAGAAAGCCAAAGCTGCCTGTCGTGCACTGGTTCTTTCCCGCTTTCGAATCGACAACGTCATCGCCTGTGGCTGGAGCCTATGGGCCGCTAATGGTGGCATGTGGGGCACCCTCCCATCTCCCATGCAAGCAGGCAAGCTTCATAAGTGAGTGGCTTGCAATTGAATTATGCTACGTACGATTTGATCCTAGTTGCAAGTGCACATCTCTCTATTTTCTGCGTGAATTATGAAAACATAACTATTATGGTTTTTCATAATCATGATATCAGAGCATCCTTGACATTCAACAATCGAAATTCGAGGTGCTAGCCAAGTTAAACATCAATTAAAGAATATTCTGTCCAATATAAGCAAGCAAATCCAAGTCCAAGAACGCAAATTGCGATGCGTCTCACAAAAGTTCAAATGTCTTGTTATACTATACGTACTACCACAACTCCCCCCTTTCTAATCCCAAACTGCCTCTTTCTGACCCCAAACCAGAAATCCCATCCTAGGTAGTTTGAGCAAGACTTGACGTGTGCTATCTCCCATTATCTTACAAGGAAGCTTGGCTTCATTGTAAGCTCCTCTAGATTATTGACTAGCGCTCATCCAATCTCCATCATCCCTCAACTTGGCTGTTGGGCGCCTGTTCCTAGCACCTCGATCAATGCGCGAGCGAACAACCACGTCTTGGTCATCATCATCGTCGTCGTCGTCGTTGTCCTCCTCTAGCTGGCTTTGAAGTAGCATGGATTCATCGTTGCGTTCCTCAGAAACAGTGGCATCTTCCATACTATCATCAATCTCTACTGCCTGTACCCGTTGCAGCGTAGCTGGCACAATTGTGTCTGCGGCAATAATTTGCCCTTCTGCTGGCTCCTCTTGTTCTTGCAAGTCAGACACTGCTGGCTGCTCAAACACGGGAGCTGACGGCGGCTTCGGCGCCGTCCGTGGGTACTTTCTGGGCCGACCACTCCCGGGTCTGGCTCCCCCTCTCTTGCCTCGTGTCTTCGGATCTCCTCGAGCTTTCCCTTGTCCGGTTGCCGTTCCCTTTCCATCTTGACGTGATCGTTTTCGCAGTCTTGCTGCTGGCTTGCCAAAATCCGATTCACCATCTGAAGGCGTTTCCATGATGGATGCGTCAGTTCCAGTCGGGTGGTATTCCTCTTCCTCTGAGTCCTCTTCAAATTGGCCCTTCTTGCGCTTGCGAAGTGGTTTTGGGGCGAATCCAAGCGTGTCCGCCATCATCTCATCTTCGTCAATGACTGCTCGAGCATTCTTCTTCCCTTTACCGGGCTTTTTCTTATCCGCCTTGGGGGCTTTCCTGGCCACTCCCTCTCCGTTAGGCCGTCGTGTTCGTTTTTTCCCCTGATCAGTCTTCCCTCCCGCCTTATGGTCGAGTAGCTTCTTGGTCAGATTAGGGAAGTTCTCGCCATAGTTGAAGAATAATTCCTCTCCAGCTTTGATATCTCGCATTGCTGAAAACTTAATGCGATATTCACCATTGACGTAGAGAATTCGAGGGGTAATGTTGCATCCACGCTTGTCACTCTCTGATGCGTGGTTGATGTAACGACTCAAGTTACCATATGTAGCAGCGTCTACCCAAATACCCTCGTTTTCCAAGAGGGTGAAGACGTATGAAATGTTAGATTCTTCATCAAACACATCGCCGCGCCTGGCTTCTCGCCGCACTCCCTCGTCATGGGTAATCAATTCTCCGACATATTCAATGATAAAATCGTCCTGTGCAATATCCTCGACAGTGAACAGCCCGTACCCGACTCCTTCGAGTTGACTTTCGCCCAAAGCAAGGCTCTTTGGTTGGTTTCGCTGCAGCGAACAGTTCTGGCAACCAGTATTATGCAACACATCATCGTCGGCGTTCTCAGGATCGGCTCTCTCGAGAACGCCACATCGCCCACAGACATCTGGGTCGCATTCGCGGTTCAGCTGCACACAAATGCATGGCCTATCCTTTTGTTTCGGAAGGCACGTTTTGCCATGCGAGTGGCAGGCACAGCCTGTAAATTTATAGGCACAATTTTCTACAGTACAGCCGCAGAACTTCTCGCACAGAACATTATTCTGTACGCAGACGCAGCTTTCCTGAGTGCAGGGACCATCATGTGAGCAGGCCTCCGAGAGTTCACGTAGTTGATGCTGGTGAGTCTTGGTGTGGCCTTCCCAGTCGCCGATGAGTGCCTTTTTGAAACGATCATACCAATTGACCGTTCGAATTTGCAATTTGTCTGCTTGCTCGACTGGAGGGAGGGAAATGTTCAAGCGCTCATACTCGTTGAAAACATCGCTGCAATCCCGGTCAAGGAGATGGGCGACCAGGCAGAAGGGATCTTTCTTGACTTTGCTGTGGTCGGCTGTTGCAACTACGCATCGCAGGACAGAGCGATCTTCTTCGTTCCAAGGTTGATGCACCGAGCCAGCAACTGGCGGAGGCGAGCATCGATAGCAATTCCGTTTGCAGAGTGGTGATAAGGAGTCGTGGCCATTGGCAATATTAGTCTCATCGTAGGGAATGCGTCGCCGTCGCTTCAGGGTTTTCGAGAGCCTGGGGAGAATTGAAATAGTGCGCTTGCAATTCTGGGCATCGTATTCGCCGTGCTCACAAGAATGACTAAAACAAATGAGGCAACCGAGAATTGAATAAGTTCCCAGCCAGTACTCAACCGCATCGTGTTCATTTTCGTGCTGTGTGCCGGAGCCATCTTTAGCTGTGGGCTTGGTTTCCATGATGCTGTCAACGGATTCATCCAGGAGCAGAACGTCACGAAGCTCAATCTGCTTGTTTGGAGGCTGGCCCTGGTGGAAGACGCGGTGGAATGCTTCGGTGAACATGTCGGCGGCCCTGTTGGCCTCGGGCGGTGTGGTGGACTCGGCTGGGCGATGTGAATTGAGAATATCTGATTTCTGTCGAGGCGTGATTGCATCGTCGGGTTCGCGGCTAGCCATGTAACGGATCAGAGCTGATTTGTTACATCCAGGTAGCGAGAGCTTATCCAGCCAGGTTTCGAGGTACAACAAGACAGTTGACGCGAACTCGGAGCGAACAGCAATGTGTACTTTGTCCTCGCGGCTCATGGGCTTAAACCCAGATTTTCGGTCTATGTCTTCCAATTCTTGCAACCAAACATTATACTTGCCCTCTTCCGACGTCTCAAGATCCCTCAAGTGGGGTACAAAGGTCAACATAGTGTTGGGAGTAAGAATATTCTTTTTGATTTCCACGTGATGAAAGCGATATCTTGGGACACGCTCTTCATCCGTCCGGATGCGTACGATGCTGTAATGATCCTCACGTTTGTTGTTCTTAAGTTTAGTGTGTTCCTATTGAAAATATTAGCACCAATTCGTACGAGATCATTTTGGGAGCATGGGTACTTTGGATTTGATTCTCATCGTTTCACCTTTCTTGGCCGGCACAGGTTTGTGAGTGAGTCCAGCGAAGAGGTTGTTGCCCGTAAGAACACGATGTTCATTAGGTTTTGTCGACTCAATGATATAAGAGGTCATGCGGCTATGACCATCTTTGATATCTTGGCGAAACTGGGCAAGGTTCTGAGCAATGGCAGCAACATCCCATTCTGGTTTCCTAGGCGTTTGATATTTGGGAGAAGCAGGTTTGGGCTGTTGGGTTGATTTTGTGACATCTTTTTCAGGTGTCGGCGTAACATGACGAGATGCCAAGCTGGAGGCTGCAACACTAGACAGCTTTGCCATACTGCGAGCATCGTCAGAATTGGTGGCTATCGTGGGCGCCTTCTGGTTCAGCTTGTTTACTGAAAGCGCTGGGCGTGGCGGTTCAGTCGCAGGCCACTTGTCCTGGCTCGCGGTGATTGAACTCGCAGATCGATTCACCTTTGGCGGACTGACTGGTGTGTGGGTAGAAGATGGGCGCTCGCCCGAAAAGTATGGAGTAAAGCGCGCTGTAGTTGTAGTGCTCTCTGGGCCATAGAGACGTGGCGGAGAGTCAGATTCACTGCTATCCGAGCCCGTCAAGTCGATCTGGATGCTGTCAGGTTTCCCTGTGATGATGGAGGTGGCATGGTGGGAAGCCATGGTCGCGGCTGATTAAGGTGTTTTTCCCCAAAACCTTAAGCCAAGGGTACAGCCAGGTCCTGACTGGCAAGGCAAGGCAAGTGCTCAAGGTTTTCCTAGGACTGCCCCTCTCGTCGACCGGCAGCTACTACCATTCTACAGAGAATTCGATTGAGACACAAAAAGATCCAAGCGAAAGAGAGACCGAAGAGAACTGCAGTTTGTGTTGAGGTAGCTGTGGGGAGCACCTTTGTAGACAGGTAGGTAGGTAGGTAATGAGAGAAGGAAACACGAGTTTGTCTAGCCAGACAGAGAGACGCGTGTGGACAGATTAAACTGCAAATTCAGCAAGTGAGAAAGGGGAAGCAACGGGCGTGATAAGAATCAAGAAATTAAGAGAATAAAATTCTGCGCAGAATAGGAGAATATCTATCTGGCAGGTATGTATAACCAACGCGATCGTATATAGCGTTTTGTTGTCTTTGGAGTCTCAAGCGAGACAGAGATGAATAGGTAAGTAAATGAATGAATGAATGAATGTCAAATGCACGCGTTGAGAGGAGTCTGCAGGGGAGGTTGACAGGGGATCGCGCTCACTAATATGGCTTAGCGTAGTGGGATTGGTTATTTAAGCTGGCGTCGGGTCCTTGATAAAACTGAAAACTACAAACGTAGTACGATCGAAGGTGATTGTTTTCGAGTGCAGACCTTAAGTGTCTGTAATTTTGTTTTCTTACTTGCCAAGTATTAATTGTGCGACAGAAATTCTGTACAGGATGTATGGCATCCATCCATACCTTCATAGCACGGATTAGGCCATGGAATACAGTATTGTCATCGAATGTTGCAGAACTACTACGTAGTAACAAAAAAGGCCCTTGAGGCGTATACTATTCAAGGCCATACAGCGTTGTATCTAACGAAGTACAGACTGCTTTGAAATATAGGCGATAGTTTTGAACAGTGTGTAAAGGCTAACTGCATTTCCTAAAGGATGTGTATCTCAAGATGTGAACGATGAGTTCTGCTAACCCTAACAGCCCAACCATCCTATTATGAGTGCGGTTGCGAACAAGGGGAAAGGATTATGGACAGGAAATAAAAATTCAAAAAATTGGATATGTTGTTTTGATTTTATAGATGCAATACATACATCTTGTAAGCAGGAGGCTGTTCTAGTTGGCTCACGCGAGCCAAGGTCCTCGGGATTGCCGGATGCTTGACTGGCCACTAATAAGGTTGCAAAATACCAAGAGTCGACGCAACATATCGAGAGGATATCCTATGATTCTATCTATTTAATAAGACTTGGCATGTTCTAGTGAAACTCTTCATGACCAGGCATACATGTTTAGTCGTGAGTGTCAACACCATACTTGGTACTGTTTGACCAAGACCAGCACTAACATACAGCTTAACCTCGCCAAATTAACCCATGCCTCTATAAAATCTTTAACTTTAGAAAAGATCCTGTCACACGACTGACATCAACATCGGAACTAACCCAACCAAACACGTGAAGTACTGTAGCCCTTGGCTGCCTCAATTGCCCCTTGTCCCTTTATCTTTCGGGCTGGAGACTGCCGCAGGATCGCTCAGGTTTAGCCCGTTCACACACCCACCGACCCTCAAAAGACCCCAAACTTGTGCCTTGATATCGTCATATTTCATCTTAGAGACTCACTAGCGCTGCACTCGATTTGACCGGAGCTTGGTGGTTGTAAACCGCATCCGGGATGGTTTGACCTAGACTAGTCGGTCCAGCTCAAGGGGGCCTCTCCGGATGCACAGGTGAAGATCCTTGGCGGAGGACCGTAAAATGCAAGACGTAGGCCTGAGACACACTTGGCGTAAGTAGCGGTACCTCGAGCAATATGGTGATCATCAGGAGTTGGATAGTAGACATACACTAGATGCTAGCGCCCGCCTGTATCGAAGACTTCACACACTCGTTCTGATCCAAGTGGAGTCCTGATGACGTCGCTCTCAGCTCCCCATCAAAAAGGTGACGATCTTGGTTCTCCGCAGCAACAAACACCACCATGCCCAGGCCCAAGCCTTGCCCTGTTTCTGGCCTCCATCATATAACGTTCCCAGCAGCCCGGCCACGATCTTCCCTTCGTGCTTTCTCCGACATCTTATCCTTGCTTCTCAGCTCTGCAGCTGTGATCTCCATACCCGTCTCCGTCTCCAACCCACGTTAATCCCCACCTGATATTACTTATTCCCTGTCTGTCCTCGCGGGACCCTTTTCGTCATCCATCTCAACTCCACCGCTCGTCGTATTATTATTATCAACAACAGTCATCATGCATCGCACTTATTCTATGCGCCAGACCCGGGCGCCTACCGCCTCTCAGCTCCAGGTATGTGTAAACCATTGTTTTCGCATCGCGACCCGTGCGACGACAAAGTTAACTCTCAACGATAGAACCCCCCGCCACCTCCGTCGTCGACGAAATCTGGCCGCCTCTTCAAGAGCAGCTTCGGTAAGCTAGCCATCACGCCACATCGACTGGTGACTCGCCCAAAACTGACAAACTTCTTCGCGCAGGACATGCCCTTCGTCGAAATGCCGGCGGCGCCTTCGGTCCCGATCTGGCTAAAAAGCTCTCCCAGCTGGTCAAGATGGAGAAGAACGTGATGCGAAGCTTGGAGACCGTTGCTCGTGAGCGAATGGAAGTAGCTGTATGTTCCCCAATTTCTCTTTATATCAAACAGCGAGACTGACTTGACAGCAACAACTATCCATCTGGGGTGAGGCTGGTGATGAAGATGTTTCCGACGTCACCGACAAGCTCGGCGTTCTTCTATACGAGATTGGCGAACTTGAGGACCAATATGTCGACCGATACGACCAATACCGAGTTACTATGAAGAGCATCCGTAACATTGAGGCGTCTGTTCAGCCTAGCCGTGACCGTAGGAATCACCCAACATTTAATCGATGTGTCGACTACTAACACCAACAACAGGAAAGCAGAAGATTACCGATCAGATCGCCCAGCTGAAATACAAGGAGCCCAACTCCCCCAAGATTGTCGTCCTTGAACAGGAACTTGTCCGAGCTGAGGCTGAGTCTCTTGTCGCTGAGGCCCAGCTTTCCAATATCACCCGCGAGAAGGTCAAGGCTGCCTACACATACCAATTCGATGCTCTGCGTGAGCATTGCGAGAAGGTTGCCATTATCGCCGGATATGGAAAGCACCTCCTCGAACTTATCGACGACACTCCCGTCACCCCTGGTGAGACTCGACAGGCCTACGATGGATATGAGGCTAGCAAGGCCATTATTCAAGACTGCGAGGATGCTCTCACTAACTGGGTCACTTCCAACGCCGTCGTTTCGTCCAAGCTCTCTACTCGTGCCCGCACATTGTCTCAGCGACGTCGTAACAACATCCGCACCAGGGGTGAGGGCCATGATCTCTCCGGTCAAGATGTGCCCTTGAACGATGGAAGCTCCTGGACTGCTAGGGACCGTGATCTCGATAGCGACGAGGAAGAAGAGGAGGACGATGCCCGAGGCTCCATTCTTGACAGCGATGGTGGTCTGAACGGCGAGTCTCGCGGACGCACACAGGAAGCTGTTGCTGCATAGAAAGTGCTTGTGATTAGTGTGGCAAAGTGAACAAGGGAGCTAGGCTACGTGAAAAAGTATAAGAGTCTCTCTTGCTTTCCTCACGTTTTGGTAGTAATGACGGGAACGCAATCTTGGTTGAACAAGGCGTTGTGGGTAGCTTAACGCTGAACGGGTAGCAAAAGGCTGATTGGGTGCAATTACTTTCTCTTGCGGTAGCCTTATTGTATTTTTAAACAATTAATATTACGGCTTTATTCGTTCCATCATATGAAGTTCTCGTTCTCGTTCCGCACCTGACTAGCGAACTGTTCAACCTCCATCTTGGCGATGTGGTGCCCCGGTATAACCACCAAGCCCAAGTAGCGAGAGGTCATATCAAGTTTGACTATTTCTCCCTCTGCTTTCTCCGCCGCCTTCTCGTGTTCCCTTGAGGATGGCTGCCGATATTCATAAGTGTGAGCCAGCACAATATTCTTGTCCTTGAGTCCGCCGTGTTAGTGGTCTACAGGCAAGGTAGGCTCTGAGGAAGAGGAAGCTGTAAGGTATCGAAACATACAGGGTCGGTGCATTTCAGAGCGCCCCAGAACAGCCGACCATCGGAGGTGTAGACATGGAGGTTCTTATTCAAAATACTCATGAGGTATTCTCGAGCCTTTTCTGTGTCCATTTCTGCGAGAGGAAAGGCTTGATAGCTAGGATGGTCAATGATGGCGCTTTTGCTGAGGACGAGGGGAATGTTTGGTTCATTGATTTTGATAGAAAATGGCCTAGTAGCATTTGATTTAGCGGCGATATGTCAGCCCCACCCTGACGTTATAGAAGCTTTGATGCTGAAGGCAACCGTGAACTCAGCATCCATTTCACTCGTTCATTTACTTAGACTCTACACATTTTCCATTTCCCACACTTGTTAAGCTACAGAAATACTGGCTTTATTCCCCTCTCTTCAAGCTAACCATCGGATCATGATCATTAATCTCATCGCACGAGGGCGCATCCCTTGAGTTCAAGGCCTCGTCTCACACCTTGACTCCTTGTTCATCAAGTTCACGGTCATAGCCCGTCATGGGTGTGAACGGCCTTTGGACAGTCGTCCAGCCATGTGCCCGACCAACGAACCTCGCGACTCTTAATCGCAAGCGTCTCGCGGTCGATGCCTCGATTTGGATCTACCAATTCCTCAAGGCTGTACGCGACAAGGAAGGCAATGCGCTGCGCAATTCTCATGTCGTCGGCTTCTTCCGCCGTATTTGCAAGCTTCTCTGGTTTGGCATTCAGCCAGTATTTGTTTTTGACGGCGGCGCTCCCGTTCTCAAGCGACAGACCATTCAGCACCGAAAGCAAAGGCGTGAGGGCCGTCGTGAGGATGCTGTTCGAACGGCTGGTAAACTGCTGGCTGTCCAGATGCAGCGCATTGCAGAGGAGGATCAAGACCGCAGGCGGAGAGATCGAGACCGGGATATATCTGCCCGAGAAGAGCAACAACAAGAAGTGATTCCCGATGCTAGTCAACTTGTTTACGATGACGAAGCTCTTATGCCTCAAAAGGAGAGACAGAAGGGACGAACATTTCGAAAACAAGATGCCTACCACCTCCCCGACCTTGACGGTGGTGGTATCGCAGCGATGGGAAAACCTGACGACCCACGAATTATGAGTGTAGAAGAGCTGGAGGAATACGCGCGACAATTTCACGACGGAGAAGATATTAATCTTTACGATTTCAGCAAGATTGATTTTGATGGTGAATTCTTCAAGAGTCTTCCTGCTCCTGATCGATACAATATTCTGAATGCAGCGAGACTCAGAAGCCGGCTAAGAATGGGTCTCAGCAAGGAGCAACTGGAAGAAATGTTCCCTGATCGAATGGCCTTCTCCAAGTTCCAGATTGAGAGAGTCAAGGAGCGGAACCATCTCACCCAACGTCTCATGTATGAAGTGGGTATGACTGGGACTGACCTGACTCTCGGAGCCAATGCACGCGTCGCCGGAGAGAAGAACAGAGAGTACATCCTGGTCAAAAATGAGGGTGCTGAAGGAGGATGGGCTTTGGGCGTGGTCAGCAGAGACAAGGACGTTGGAGAGGCACATAAACCCATCGACGTGGACGCCATTCAAGTTCAATATCAATCTAAAGAGGATGACGAGGATGAAGATGAAGATTTTGAGGATGTTCCTATTGAAGGCCTTAACCGACTACCAAAACCTACTGCCGCACAAGTTGCTAGCTACCAAGCAGCCCAGGACATTGCGACACGACGCCGTCAATTCTACGGTAGCCACCATAAAGGATCTACTACACAGGGAGAGGAATCACTCTTTGTGGGCGGCAATATGGGGAGCACGGATGATCTCTTTGAGCAACCACCCCAAGAGGCGCTGCACGCCGATGAAGAGGATGATCTTAACCGCGCAATCGCCATGTCTCTACAAAATCAGCACGGGGTGGGAAAAGGGTCAGACAACGATGAAGAGCTCGAAGACGTCCCCAATGAGGCACCCGCGTGGACGCAAAAGCCAGTTGACGCACAAAAACCCATTACAGCCAAAGGGGGCTCCATGATTGCACATATTGTCAATAACAGAGCAAGCGCTGCAGTGCCTAAGCGCCAAGAGCGTGACATCGCTTCTGACAGCGATAGTGACGAAGACATGCAGACAGTACTTGCGAAGGCCAGGATGAATAAGAAACCTCAGCCGAAACCAACGTTTGTACCTGTTGTTGAGAACAAGAAGAATCCGTTTGACGGCCCATTGCCCTTCCCGAAGCTGAGCTGGGGTTCTTCCCTCTTTGGAAAGAAAAAGACTCAGGAAGCTGGGCCAAGCAAGGAAGCTGAGATATCAGCCGACGCACTAGCGCCTCCGAACGAGGAAGAAGACGACATGGCCGGCGGTTTCGAAAGAGACATGCGAGATAATGATGCGCCGAAGCCCTTGCCACCTTGGCTGGCTGATGACACAGATATTCGAGAGTCGCTCAAGAAGCAGCAGGAAGCAGAACGTGAGATCAATAATGCAGACAGGCTAGCAGCTGAGGAAGAGGAAAGGCTCTACCGTCGGAAGATGCAGGACCAACTCATCCACATCGACTCTTCATCAGATGATGATAGCGATGTTGAGGTTTTGGACAAGGCCCCATCGCCGAAAAAGGTTGTTCAGAACGAACCTTCTTCCATCGAAGTTGAAGACGAGTCCGAAACTATCAAGGAAGCTTCTATTCAACCCCAAGAACCGGAGGCTGCCCCTGAACTAATGCCAGAGGATGTCAAAGAGCCATTACCGGTACCGGATGTTCAGGAGTTTGCAGACCGTACTGTGGCGGAGCCAACTGAACCTTTAGTGGACGACAACGCGGACGAGTCCCGACAATCGGAGTCACCTGAACCAGAGTTTGAGGATGTGTTGCCTGAAGTCGCGGCGGAAAAGAGCCCAGCCCCTATCTTTGAGGAACCTCCTTCTCCCAGTGTGCCAGACCCAGATGGAAATCAGGAGCCTCATCTTGAAGACGATGGACTATTTGACGATGTCGAGTATGATGAGTTCAGTGATCCTGGTGACGAAGAGCTGATGGCGCAGATGGCTGAGGAAGCCGAAGAGCACGCCCGATTCGCAAGCGAGCTCAATAACAAAACGGCCGAGCAGAACAAAGAGGACTACGAAAGAGAATTGCGCGCTCTACGAAACCAACAGAAGAAAGACCGCCGAGATGCCGATGAGGTAACTCAAGTCATGATCACAGAATGCCAAGCCCTCCTTCGCCTGTTTGGTATTCCTTATATCACGGCCCCTATGGAAGCCGAGGCACAATGCGCCGAGCTTGTCCGTCTAGGACTTGTTGATGGTATTGTGACTGACGATTCGGATACCTTTTTGTTTGGTGGCACAAGAGTATACAAAAACATGTTCAATAGCAACAAATTTGTTGAGTGCTATTTGGTAGGCGATATTGAGAAGGAATTGTCTCTGTCCCGTGACCAACTTATCTCTCTCGCACATCTTCTGGGTTCCGATTATACGGAGGGGTTACCCGGTGTTGGACCAGTCACAGCAGTTGAGATTCTTTCTGAGTTTCCTGGTAAATCCGGGCTGGAGAGCTTTCGTGAATGGTGGAAGGCGGTGCAGTCGCAAACACGGCCTAAGGATGCTGATGTTTCAACACCCTTCCGCAAGAAGTTTCGCAAGTCTCAGGGTACTAAACTATTCTTACCGCCGGGCTTCCCTAATCCAGCTGTGTATGATGCGTATCTGCATCCAGAGGTTGACGACAGCAATGAGAACTTCCAGTGGGGTGTACCAGATGTGGAGGGACTACGGCAATTCTTGATGGCCACCATTGGCTGGAGTAAAGAACGAACGGATGAGGTTCTTGTGCCCGTCATCAAAGACATGAACAAGCGAGATCGCGAGGGTACGCAGAGCAATATCACCAGGTTCTTTGAGGGCAGTGTTGGTGTTGGAGCCAAGGAGGCATTCGCGCCAAGACAGAAAGCTCAAGGAAGCAAGCGTATGGCTGCGGCGGTAGACCGTTTGCGAGCGAATGTTACGGGTGAGGGTTCAAGGGGCGCCGAGAACGGGGGAGAAAAGCGAAAGAGAGGATCGAGAAGGAATGCAACCAATACAGCTGAAGATGAGGAATACAACGAGGATGGCGAGCAAGAAGATGAAGACACTGCAAGCAGACGTCGTGGTAATGGCAAGAGAGCAAGAGCATTATGAGATTTTGGCTATTCTACTCTAGAACACTCTGAACATAACTCTTTCTGCTAGAAACATAGGCTCGGCACACGTTCATAGTCTTAGGACATTGTCATCATAGATCTTAGGATAGCATTCGTGATAAACTTAGGGTAATACAGGGATATATATGTATATGTATATCATGGCACAGCAAAATAGACGTTAGCAACTTCCACTCCGCCTCTGGGCATAAGAAAAAAGTTTAGTATTAAAAGAAAGCAAAGTATAAAGCGCCCGTGATCTTTTCCCCCATGAACTCCGTGACCCCCCCTATAGGTGTAATAATGGTAGTAGATGCTGTTCTGCGTTATATAAACACTATAGTGTCCGTTGCTGCTTCGCTTCGCTTCGACTTCTCTAAGAGAACTGCCAAATGTTAGCCTCATGATCATATGCTTCAGATACTTGAAAATAAATGCATACCTTCCATCGGTGTCCACAAGCCATACACTCGCAGAAAGTTGTCATAGGTTCGTCAGCAGCTCTGGTCTGAGCCTGCGTGTAGCTGACCTTCTTCTTCTTGCAGCGACCGCACTCCAAACTCTCACTGATACTCTTCTCAGCCATGGGTACCTGGGCCTTCTTCATGTTCTCCTTCTCCAGCTCCAGCTCCTTCTTGCGCTGCTCCTCACTCTTCAGCTCATCGTCAGTCATGACAACAAACTTGTCGGCAGAGATCTCCCCGGACAAAACGCTGCGACCCAGCTCCCGGTTGGACTTGTTCTTGAGGTTGGTGAAGAGCGATCGGATCTTCTTCTTGTAGTCGGGCGTCTCGCCCTTGAACTTGGTGTACGCGGCGTGCTCGACAGCGACGGCTCTAGTAATGACGTCGTTCTCGGATGCCGTTGATCGGTAAGCCAGACCGTTGTAGATAAGACCAATACACGAGTTTCGCACGTCCGAATCAGTGCGCTTGACGTTAACGTTGTCGGTCTCGTACTTGCGCTTCTCAATATCGCCCTTGTATTTGCCTCCAGTGCCTCCAGACGAAGGAGGAGGGGCAGGAGACGATGCGGGAGCCGACGAGGGAGCCGGGGCTGGTGATCCTGATCCAACCTTTGACTTTTGCAGTTTCGAGTTCTTTTCTTGTTCGACCAACTTCTTCCACTTGTTGACGAGTTCGGCAGCGGCACGGGCGATTTCCTTGTTGGAATTTGAGCGGAGCTTGCCAACAAAGACACCAGCTCTTGTAGCCTATGAACGCGAAATCGCAGTATTAGCAGACGTTCCACGATGGGTCAGGAGAACAAGGTCCGACAGATCCGCACACGTCGCAAAATTGGCGATAATGATAAATAGACTAGGCGCAGAATGCGATCGTGCATTTGCGCAAGCACCTGATATGTCTATATACTCAAAGCGCACGGGAAATGGCGCGCTCTCTATCTCTCCTATTATTCACGTACCCTCAGCATCTCTTCAGTAGGAGAAGCATCCTTCTTCAGCGTCTCGAGCAGCTTGATGGCGTTCTCGGGGGGTTCATTCGCAGCGACACATTTTGTAAGCGCCTTGACGCGCTGCCCCAGTTCTCGTTCGTCCATAGGCATTTTGAGGCTTTTTGGTGACGCGCGCACGCAGTGAAAAGAGAAGTGGACAAGAGGAAAAAATCGACTTGAAAGAAAAGGACTATGTCAAATTGTCGCTTTTGGGGGGGCGGCTGCTAACTTTCGCAACCAAAACCAATGCCTGATAGTTGGCACGTGAGCTGCTGTTTCCCTGCCGAAGTTTAGCCTGAAGAAGGACCCCTCGGATGACGTGCAGTAGCTTAGTAGTGACTTTAGTGCCTACTGTGCTGTACTTACCTCAACATAGGTAGGTATGTTTTATAAAGCTTTATTATTTCATATTATTCCTCTGATACTAACCTAGTTCACTTACATAGTCTGTAAGAGGAGGTAGCCATAGGCTGGACAGCATGGTGAATAACACAATCTTTTCCCTTACAATACTCTTATCTCAAGAGCTTCCTCAGTAACCAATTGAACCTTAACGGCTCCTTTACAAGAGAAGACCTGGAGTCAAGGTATGAATGATCTGCCTCGTTAAAATGTCAGCCATGTCATGATAAGTCTGGCAGGCTGGGAATAGCTTCAAACTTTCTGAATAGTTCATACACGAACATGCACTACCCTAAGATTATGATGGCTTAACCATGGCGCTTAATTCATTTCTTCTAATTCATACTCTACTCGTTATGGTCGAGTATCCCTAGCTCAGTGAATATATTCGTCGCCTCCTCCTCTCCCTCAAGTCCCATCTCCTTAATATGTTTCCAGAACTTGCTAAGATGCCTCGTTCCAGAATCGCACAGAATAGTCACAATGCGGCTTCCCTTGGGAAGTCTCATTGCTGTTTCAACCGCAGCGACGCAGTTAACAGAACTGCTGCTGCCGATGAAGATACCGTCGTGTTCAACGAGCCAGCGTGCCATGCGACAGGCCTGCGCATCCGTTACTCGTACAGCATCGTCGATGAGTTCACGTCCCGCTTCAAAGTTTTCAGTCAGACGTGTGATACCGATTCCTTCAACCATGGTGTCAACCTGCTGTCTGCGACGAGTACCCTCACGTTCTGTAGATGAGTACATAACGCCGTGGCGGACCTTGTTATAGAGACCGCTGCCCTGAGGATCAGCGAGAACGACTTTGATATTGGTTGCCTTCTGCTCTTCCTTGAGATACTTTGCCACACCAGATACTGTTCCTCCAGTGCCTGCACCAGCGACGAAAGCGTCCAACTGGCCATTTGCCTGCTGCCAAATCTCAGGGCCGGTTGCGTTGAAGTGCGCTTTCCAATTAGCTTCAGATTCAAATTGGTTCGCAAAGAAACCCTTGCTGCCATCAGTTGCCTTGCTGGCATGTTCTTCCGCACGCCGTCGGGCAAGGTTGACAAAGTGATCAGGACTGGTAATAGGCGCGGGAGTGACTCGCTCGACAGTTGCGCCAAGATGGAGGAGTAGATCTGACTTTTCGAGAGCCATGTCGCTGGGCATGCAGATATGAGCACGATAGCCCATTGCTCGCGCAAGAGTTGCGAGGGAGATGCCCGTGCTGCCGACAGTGCCCTCATAGATGGTATCGCCGTTGTGTGGCGTCAGAAGTCCCTTTGATTCTGCCTCGCGAATCATATTAAGCGCAACACGATCCTTGGGTGAATTTCCAGCGCCATTAAGGAATTCTGCTTTTGCCATAATGACCCGACCTGTAGCTTCTGATAAGGATTGAATTTTTATCAGAGGCGTGTTACCGATGGTAGCTTCTATGCCATCGACCAGAGAATTCCGCGCATCGTAAGATTCTGGTGATGAAGGCAGATCGTGATCTTGAAGTTCAACAGGATCACCCCAGAAAAGACTTGATCTTCGAGCATCGCCTGTATTCGCACGCCTTTTGCGCTGAAACCGACGTTCTAGATCTGGGTAAAAGTCCTTGAAGCCTAGAGTGACGAGGATGCCGGTTGTGAAGGCGAAGACGACGGCGGCGGTGCCGTAGGCTTTTGGATGGTCGCTGAGCGACATTTTGAAACGGTGTTTAGTAGGTGTACCCAATGAAGAGATCAATTGGGTATTTTCTGATGAACTAGAAGGCCTGCATTTTTGGGTGTTTTTATGGTGAGGTCAGTGGTGAAGCTTGAATGGTCTTGGCTGAAGCTATGAATCTAGAATTATTGAACCCTGGTTGCGGGCGTGATGTCATGTGGAGCTTAACTTACCTCGTATCATCAGCGCTACAAACTTTGGACAACGGTATAGTCATGGTAAATGGATATGATATAGTGAAAGTAGAATGACTCTCTCCGCAAGCATATACTGAATCGGATCCGAATTATTATTCAATCAACTCCGAAATCGCCTACAGAACCCAGACACACTGAGAACTACTGGTCGCTACGCTCAACTTCAAGCTCCTTATGCCTATGGTTAGCTTTTGGATATCAGCCTTTCCGAGCCGAAGAGTCTATACAATCTTTACTAGTGGATTTACTCTTCAAAAAGAACAAAACTGTTCATTATCCAAAAAAGGAAAACTCGCGCGTGATCATCCAAACACAATGTCTCCATCTCTCGTCGAGTCCTCAATCACTCAACCCGAGGTACACCCGGCAAGTTGAGACCCACCCCATCCAATGTGTTTAAACCATCAAACCACAAACACCAAACACCAAACCCCAAGAATCTCGACATGTCGACAATATAATAACAAAGTCTCCCGACATGGACTCCCCAATCGTGGCTCAGCTCTTCCGCCAACTCTTCCACCATCGACCTCCAGGCTGCAAAGCCGTCAGAAACATTGCCCGTCTTCGCAATGGCCTTCGAACCACTATCAATCACCAGAACCGCTTTTACGTTGCGGGACGGCCCTCAAGTGATCGTGGCATGAAGAAGAACGAGAGTCGATGGCAGCAGCGCACGAATATTCTGCCTCACGATAGATCGGCTGAATTTGCCGAGTATCCTTACATATCTATCGAGGAGCTTAAGCAACGAACCGAACGACCGCGAAAGGTTAAGATGCTGCTAAGAGACTTCATTGACGGCAAGACTCTCGACCAGCGCGCACGAATATAGACTGACACAACTACAGACAGTCTTTACAATCCGTCGTATGGCTACTTTTCCAAACAAGCCGTTATTTTCAGCCCTGGGGAACCTTTTGACTTCAACTCAATGCGCGACGAGATCGAGTTCCAGGCCGAGCTAGGTCGTCGCTACACCGAATTTGAGGACATTCTCGACGACCGCGAGGGCGAGAACCCAACACGCCAGCTGTGGCACACACCCACCGAGCTCTTTCGCCCTTACTACGGCGAGGCCATCGCCCGCTACCTCGTCTCGAATTACCGCCTGACTACATATCCCTACCACGATCTTTTAATCTACGAGATGGGTGCTGGTCGCGGAACACTCATGCTGAACATCCTGGATTATATCCGAGAAGTTGATCCTCAGGTCTACGCCCGCACAAAGTTCAATATTATCGAGATTTCATCAACTCTGGCTGCGCTGCAGAACAGACATCTTCTCTCCACAGCTGCATCACGAGGTCACGCGGACAAAGTCGAGATTATCAACCGCTCCATCTTCGACTGGGATCAATATGTGCCTTCGCCATGCTTTTTCCTCGCCATGGAAGTATTTGATAACTTCTCTCACGACGGTATACGCTACGACGTTGCTACCGAGAAGCCTCTACAGGGCCATGTGCTGATTGACGGCGACGGCGACTTTTATGAGTTTTATGTGCATGAGCTTGACCCTCTCGCTGCGCGATACTTCCGTGTTAGACATGCTGCGACTGGGGGAGAGTATCCTAAACCCTATCCAAGCAATGCTGTTCTGCGCTATCTCTCCACCAAAGTGCCATTCGCTGCCAATCTTTCGGATCCCGAGTTTATCCCCACGCGGCTTATGCAGTTCTTCGATGTTCTCGAAAAGTATTTCCCCGGTCATCGTCTTGTGACCTCTGACTTTGACTGGCTACCTCAAGCTGTCAAGGGTATGAATGCTCCTGTTGTTCAGACACGGTACCATAGAAAGATGGTGCCTGTCACAACACCATTGGTAAGTCTCATCGGACTTAAGATCCATAAATAGCTATGGACTAACAACTCTCAGGTTCACCAGGGCTACTTCGACATTCTGTTCCCTACAGACTTCCGCGTCACAGAAGCTATCTACCGCGCCATCACGGGCAAGCTGACTCGTGTTATGTCGCACGGCGATTTCATGCGCAGGTGGGCATATGTTGAGGACACCGAAACTCGAAGCGGAGAGAACCCCTTGATATCAAACTACCGCAATGCCAGTGTTCTTGTAACTGTATAAAATTAGTAGTGTAACAAAAGCAAAGAAGTAAAGGATTACATGTACATGTACGTCCCGGCTGGAAAGATACAGCATATACCCTCCTATCAAAACCACAAATGTCATCAATGGTGTTTTTATTCATTCATAGTCTCTTACGGCGATGGTAAATAACCATGCCTACTTAAAACGCTCTATATCCTTTTGTCTGACCAGATCCCCGACATTACTCCTTGGTGAATAATCACGAATTCCCATTGAGCAGAGAGTGGAAACTCAATTCTTTGTTGTTTTGGTTTTACAGCTTCAGCTTCTCATTGAGCCACTTTGTCGCAGTCTCAACACCCTCATCGAGGTTCTCGGGCTTGGTGCCCAGGCCTTGTCTAGTGGGCTCCTTGCCACCTGAACGGCCTCCAATGATCTCGGACACTGAGGCAGCCCATTGCTCAGCAGTGACACCCTGGGAAGCAAGGTGCTAGAAGAATGGTCAGTGGGAATATTCATACAATCGCTTGTAGAAAAAACTTACAGTTCCGACATAGACGCCATGCGCAACAGCACCCTCCTCCTTGCTACCACCAAACAGGTAGACAGTCTTCTCCTTATCCTTGCCCTGGTAGTGCTTGACCACGTCTGTCAGAGCCTTGGTATTGGCACCAATAGGTAGACGACCAACGAACCACTTGGCATCCTTGTTAGCCTCGAAGTGCTTCTGGACAGTGTCGAGAGCGGTCTTGGATTCGGCCTTCTGGCGCTTCTTCTGTTCAGCAACGACGGCAGTCTGGATCTTTTGGAAGCGCTTGTTGAAGTCATCCTTTGTCAAAGTTGAGATGGTCAGCTGGCTGAGCTCCACAGACACGGCCTTGACCTGAGCCTCTTTCTCAGAACCGAAAGGTAGCTTGTCAAGAGCATCAAGCTTCTTGGAGAACTCCTCAGCTTCACGCTGGACTTGGTGGGCAGCCTCGCCAGTGTAGGCGACGATACGGCGGATACCCTTTGCGATACCACTCTCCTCGATGAGGATGAGGTCCTTGATTAAACCTGTCTGATCAACGTGGGTACCACCGCAAAACTCGACACTGTATTGACGCCACTCCTGCTTCTTGGGGTCGGCGAGCATCTCATCGATATCCTTGCCGATGGAGACAACACGAACAGGGTCGGGGTAGGTCTCGCCGAAGACAGCGCGGCATCCCTCAATCTGGCGAGCGAGCTCTAGATCAACGTCCTTTGAGTAAATCTTGTCCTTGCGGCGAATGTACGCGTTGGACATCTCCTCAATCTTCTTGAGCTCCTCGATCTTGACACCAGTCTTATGAGAGAAATCGAAACGAAGCTTCTCGCTGTCCACCAGAGAACCCTTCTGGTTGACTTCATCACCGAGAACCTCTCGTAGAGAGTGGTTCAGAATGTGTGTACCGGTGTGGTTGTTGCGAATAGGGGATCGGCGAAGCTCATCGTACTCGCAAATGACCTCGTCTCCGGAGGATAGAGCACCATACTCAATGTAACCATTGTGAAGGATGTAGCCACCGTAGTTCTGAACATCCAGAACCTTGAACTCGGCAACATCATCGATGACGATGCGTCCGGTATCAGCGACTTGACCACCAGATTCGGCATAGAAGTTGGTGTTGTCAATGAGAAGACCGATAGCAGTCTTCTCGGGGACATCCTTCGTAGACTTGAGGAAGGATTGGCCATCGTAGATAAGCTGGACCTTAGCCTTGCTGTCGCCCTGAAGAAACTTGGCGTCATCGTTGGTTCGCTCAACCTTAAGGTCCTTCTCGAGCTCGGAGATCTGGTGCACGTTAAGCTTGGAGAAGGTTTGGACAGATTCCTTGACAGCCTTGCTAGCCTCACGAGCCTTGACACGAGCGGCCTCAACCTCAGCATCGTCGATCTCGAGGTTTCGCTCCTCGGCCATCAATCGAGTAAGATCCACGGGGAAACCGAAAGTGTCGTAAAGTCGCCAGACAACATCGCCGGTGAGCTTCTTGGAGCCGCCCTTGGTGGCCTCGGCGGCATACTTTTCGAATTGGGCCTCACCACGATCCAGCGTACGAGCAAAGGCAACCTCTTCCTCATCGAGAATCTCCTTGATGTCTTGCTGCTTCTTGACCAGCTCAGGGAATTGCTCGCCCATCTGGTCAACAAGAGCAGGTAGGATCTTGGAGAAGAAAGCGCCGATATCGGCGTTGAAGTACTTTCGGGCATATCGAACACCTCGTCTTAGTACACGTCGGACAACGTAACCGCGGCCGTCGTTGTTGGGAACAGCGCCGTCAGCAATGGAGAATGAAAGGGTTCTGATGTGATCAGCGACTACACGGTAGGCAGTATCAATGCCATCGACATCATCCTTGCCGTACTTGTCGGCATAGGGTCGAGCACCAGTGACCTCCTGAATCTTCTGGAAGAGAGGGGTGAAGCAATCAGTGGCGTAGTTGGAAACTGTGTCTTGAAGGGCAGAAACCAATCGCTCGTAGCCCATACCGGTGTCAATGTGCTTGGCGGGAAGAGACTTGAGGCTGCCGTCCTTTTGACGGTCATACTGCATGAAGACGTTATTCCAAACCTCGACAACCATAGGATCATCCATGTTGACGAGGCTAGCAGCGTTACGACCACCAACCTTGTCGTAGTGAATCTCACTGCAAGGACCGCAAGGGCCTTGGTCACCCATCTCCCAGAAGTTGTCCTTCATGTTTCCTGGAAGAATATGGTCCTCGGGCACACCAACTGAGAGCCAGAGCTCCTTAGCCTCTAGATCAGGCTCTAGCTTCAGCTTCTCGTCACCCTCAAAGTATGTGACATAGAGACGAGAAGGGTCCAACCCGTAGACCTTTGTCAGAAGCTCCCAAGAATATGAAATAGCCTCCTTCTTGAAGTAGTCGCCGAAAGACCAGTTGCCCAACATCTCGAAGAATGTGTGGTGATAACTGTCCTTGCCAACATCGTCCAGATCGTTGTGTTTGCCACCAGCACGGATACACTTTTGACTGTCGACGGCGGCCTTGAGGCTGGCCATAGGATCCGTCTTGCCAATGGTACCAAGGAAGATGGGCTTGAACTGGTTCATGCCCGCATTGGTGAAGAGCAGGGTGGGGTCATTGTGAGGGACGACCGATGAAGAGGGGACTGGGAGAAGAAGTATTGTTAGCGATTGGTGAGTCAGAGAGAAGAAATTCAAAGCAGGCAGCTCTGTTCAAGAGACTCGTGTGAAGAAATTAGATATAATTTCAGCACCTCTCAATGCAGTGAGACGTGGTGCCCGCACTATCGCAATCGCATACCTATTGTGTGACCCCTCTGCTCGAAGTACTCGAGAAAGGTCTTGCGCACGCGCGCAGCGGGCCACTTGAGCTCCGACTCGGCCATGGTCGCGCTGGAATAAGACCGACGTAGAATAAAAAAAGGAAACCTCTTGTTAGTCGCAGCCCTGAAGATATTCCGCGCAGGTGCTGTAATTGTCGCCGGCCGGGGAGGAATTGTAGTGGTAGTGGGGGGTTCTGATTGAAGATTGTGGAGGAGAAGTTGATGTTGCTGGGGTCTGAGTTGGAGATGGAGTTGCTGTGGCGGCGCAGTGCCTGTGTGGAAAGTTCTACAAGAATGAGTCAAAAGCGAGACGGATACATAAGGCCCACGCTCGCCCGCGCCGATACTCGACTTCAAGTTCTGGGGCCGACAGAGCCTACTCCAACGCCTGCAACCACTGAAGCTCACTGCAGTATTTCCGTTCCCGCCCCTAGTGATACTCCTCCGATTGATGCACGCCCACATCGAGGGCAATTCGCCTCGAGAGACAAAGACAAGCCAAACCAATCCCTAGCAGAAAAGAAACCCGTTATCGTTACGCGAAACTTAAGCCAAGTCTGAAAAGTTCATACAGTACTCGCCACGCGTGGCTGCCAGTGTCCTTCCCCGAGCCGTTGATTCGACGTCTAGTCTGGTTGTCCAGGTGTTGAAGGGTTTAAAAGTTCGCCTTTTACTGCCGAACCGACCACTGGGTGAGGTCCAGTGTGATCATGCTACAATCCCCGTCCTCTCCCGCCCCGGCTACAGTCGCCGTTGCCGAAGGCGTCGATAAGTCAAAAAGATTGCGACGAAAGAGAAAGGCAGATACCCAAGATAATGAGCGTCTTTCTAAACGCTTGAGCCTGCTCAATCTTGGTAAGTATTTATTCCCAGCTTCTTGTTGTTCATACCATTCCTTAGGTATCCATGTAAGGTCCGTGAACTAACATCTATCGCACTCCAGAGCGGAGCGGTAACAAGCTCTATGTTCCTGTCGAAGAACCAACAAATTCATCAATTCCTTCCGCTTCCGCTTCCGCTTCTGCTTCCACCTCTTCTCCCAAAGCTCCCCCGAAATCGGTTCCCGACGAGACCATGCAATTAGACGATTCTAAACATAAAGTGTACATTTACAACATTGACGACGAACTGTCTTCCGATAGCGAAAGCGACGATCCTGGCAAGCTTGTCTTCCTCCCAGATATCGAAAAGCACCTGCGCGCGAATCGCATTCCTCCCTCTGTGCTGGCCAACAGTGAGGGCGAGTTGGCCGGCATGCAAGTCGTACTCTACAGCGACCCCAAGTCATTGACGGTGCCAGAGGATAAGGACAGCGTGCGCAAGGCCATTATCGAGTCAAGGCACCGCACAAGGGAGCTGCAGAAGTTAGAAAGAGAGGGCAAGACGGATGCTCCGACGATACCGGATAATGCAGTGAGTAATGCTATTGTTACAAGTACAGGCCATGACCCAGACGCAATGGACTTGGACTAGAGACCAGAGGCGTATATAACGCACCATACATATATATACCCAAGGCTACTGGAGTTTGGTTACTGTTGAATAGGCAAAAAGCACCTGGCGCTCGAACGCCGGCATTTGCGTGTATTTCTATGCTAGCTATTTAATTGAGTTTCAATTTGATACGTTCACAGGTGGCCGCCCAGCGACTCTATACTGTGGGTTTGCCCATTTCTTAATAATTGACTATCCGTGTATGTAAGCATCCCTCTTCAGGCCTTTCCAGCGCCTCGTATCATTCATCGGGGAGGCGGTGGCCCTGTTGGGGGTGCGTACGGCCCATCGTTTCCCCCCCGTTGTCCTTGCGCTGGATCGATCTTGGAGGCGTTCGGGGGTTCTTCGTACATGGGCGGTCGTGACGGATCGTAGACCGGTGGAGGGGGCATATTGTGCATGGGATATCCTCCAGGCTGGGGGTAGTTGCCAGGTGGAGCGTAATAGTATGCGTTCGGAGGATATGCGTATCGAGGGTCGACCTGAGCCATCATGCGCCTACTAACAAAGCACTATATATTGTTAGAATGTGTGATTGAAGGTGCATCACAGGTATAACCTACTCGATGATATGCCAATGGTCGCAGACCCTTTTGAATCCTCTTCTTTGCATGCCAATATCCCCCGACGATCCAGAGTGTAAAGAGAAGCACAATGACGGCGAGAATAGTCCACTTGACGATATATCCCTCCTATATCAAGTCAGCTTGTGGGCCGTTAAGATGCGAACATGAACGAAACTTACTCTGCTATACCACCAATACACATCATCGTCGTTGGTCCAGTTGGAAGTTTCATCGTCTCTGCGCTCCAGCGCATACCTCACAAAACTCGCCATATTGGCGATAAGTAAGTGTTCTTCAAAAGAGATGTGTTGGGCGTGTTTTGTTGATATTGAAATTGATGAACGAACCGAGTACGAGGCAAGGTACGTAGGTACGGTCCTCGGATGCCCGTACAGCGGAGGTGATTGGAAGTCCTCCCTCCACTAAAGTTTACAGTTGCCCAGGTGTCAGTTGCCGTGCCCGAAGGATGCGTACTCCCTAAACAACCCCCAATCGCAGGGATGGGGAAGGAGATCAAAGTCAGCACTTGTGAATCAGAGAGAACGGCCCCCAGTGGAGAAAAGGATGAAGGATCGAAATAGAGAATTAGTATAGTATGCTGCGGATTTCAAGGGGAGAAGATTTATTTCAAATAAAAAGAAACAGTTGCACAAATAGACTACCCCCCTCGTTTTTCTTTAAGCGGGCGCTTCAATGTACTGTACGTAGTACCAAGGCAAGAAAGGAGAGGGGATAGCCACAGCCAGTGCCTTTATTCTGCTTAGACGCGACGATCCTTGCGGCAGGTTACGTTACTCTCGACTCCTCAAGTTTCACAGGCTGGGAGTGGCAGGGTTGGTGTCACGTCTCAGCGGCTACGAGCCTAAGACAAGCCACAGAACCGAAGAAGTGCACCACCCCTCTTTGTCTCTCACAAGTCTATCGTTTCTGTGTTGGGAGGATTGTCTTTGAAAGCGACTAGCCCCTCAGCTTACAGTCAGTCCAGGGTTACTGTAAAGAATCCTTCAGGAAGAGGATGAGATGCCGCCATATTATAAAGCAGAAAGCCAAGTATATTCATGGGACTTGGCATTGAGTGCAGTATTGCTGTGCACAATGTGATCAACAGGCTGTGAGATGGATCGATCTGGGTACCTCCGTACGCCAACTGTCTAACCAAAGCCATTATCAGCTCAGCCTCGTAACAACTTGAAACGTCTCGTTTCCTCCTGCATTGCGTAAAAGCCACTGAGAGGTTAACACGGACATTTCCTTACATGCACGCTCACCTCCCGAACTCGTGCATATAGTAACGCAAACACTTCACTTTGTGGTCGACAACCATTACAAACATATTGCAGAATTGCAACCAATGAATTTATCACTTAATTCTTATTTCTTTTCTTTCTCTTAATAAACAATCCAAAGACGCCTTCGCTCTAATGCCGTCAATAGCAGAAACAAACCTATGCTGCTGTCAAGACTCTACAAGACTACACCTCCAGCAGCACCCCAGCCAGCAAACTCAGCACCAGGTGCCTCAGGTCGTGGGTTTGGTGGAAGCCCTTGTTCTCTCCTTCGGGCGTCTTCTGCTTGTTGGTGAGCCTGTTGCAGCCGCTGTCGCCACCATAATAAGAAGACAAGCGAAAATGTGACTCCAATGATGAGGATGCTTTCGAGAACACCATCGTCGTCGTTGGTTCCCTGTCCGTCACCAAGAGCACCATCATAAAGGTCGCCCCCGTTATAATGATCCTCTTCGTAATGTTGGTTATTCTCTTGTAAGAAATTGGCGACCCATTCAGAAAATGAGCGATCTTTTCTGGGTTCTGCATTATTGTAAGCGTCCGTTTATCCTTGGATCGAATCAGAGACTTACTGGGCTCATCCTGGATTGAATGGATCGGTCCATGGGTCAGGGTGTTCCAAGCACTCCTGATGCGAAGCTTCAGAAGACTTAGGGTGACTGGTAAGTATGCTTCCACATTAACCTCGAAGGCGTGGTCATAATATCTCTTTGCGAGATGAAAATCTTGGACCAGCCCGATGCCATTCTCGTGCATCCAACCGAGATTGAACAGTGCCTGTGCACTTTGTGAATAATCAGACGCTCCGGTGTAACACTGAACAGCCTTTGCTATGTCCTCCTCAGTGCCGATGCCGTGATAGTAATAATCACCCATCTTGACCAGGGCGTCAACATTAGACTGTCTCGATGATCTTGTCCAGTACACGAGAGCTAATGACGGGTTCTTGAGAAGACTGTTTATCCTTCGAGGCTGTCCAAGTAGCGATGATATGGAGATCCCATTTTGAACAGAGTCTATCATATATGCCACGTTGGTCTGTGCCTTTTCGTAACCTTGTTCAGCTGCCAGGAGGTATTCAAGGAATGCAAGTTCGTAATCGCCAGCTTCGTACGCGTCGTTGGCGTCACCCCAGGATGACACAAGGGGTTCCGCCTTTTCGGCTACGCTCTTGTAGTACGTCAGGGAAGCAGGACAGTGCTTCTCTCGCCCGACACCGTGATAAATCATCTCTGCAATGTAATAATGTGCTTCGATGTTGCCGTGTCTTCCAGCCAGTTCAAAATAGTTGTTAGCAATCCTCACGTCTTCTTGGCCGCCCTGATCCAGGAAAAGCTGACCCATCTGCACCAAGGCCGGGGCATAATCCTGGTCAGCAGAAGACTTGAACAAATCCATTGCTCGTTTAACATTCTCCTTTTGGCCGTAGCCATGAAGCATCATCAGGCCAAGGCCGTGTTGCGACTGTGCGTCATATTGTGTGATGCCACGCTCAAACCACACCTTTGCTCGTTCGAAATTCTGAGGAACACCATCGCCTCTAAGATACATCCGGCCAAGATAGCCTGCTGCCTTAGTAGCAATCTTCTCAATACCGGGCTTGAGGCTCTCGCGCAGGCGTCCATCCTTTTCCCAGTACCTTGCTGCGACCAGGACAAAGTACTTTCGAGCTAAGTTAACGTCCCGTTCCAGGCCTCGTTGGCCATCGTAGTAAATGCGTCCTAGGTTATAGGAAGCCTTGGAATCGCCCTTTTGAGACATCAAATCGAGGTATTCAATCACATCGTCGATGGCGGCATTCGCATCAGAGCCTGGGCTAGCCTTAAAAGCATTCATGCCTGAGCTAGAAGCACTCGCACCTTCTCCGTAGATACCTCCATTGTCATCAGAAATCCGCCATGATTGATGAATCCAGGATCGACCACCCGGGGGACCCGATCTGTACCAAGCAATAGCTTTGTCTGCGACACTCTTGTAGTACTTGACTGCCGCCTCGCAGTTCTTCGTTGTGCCGATGCCCGCATGGTGTCTGTAGGCCGTTGCCATTTCCGCACGAGCATTGCCACGAATAGCGGAAAAGGTATAGTAAAGGAGTGCCTTGGCTTGGTCACGCTCAACTACATTACCAATTCCAGTCGAATAGTAGACCCCCAGCATGTACTGAGCTGTCGAATTTCCATAGACGCTGGCGAGTTGATGGTAGTTGTTGAAAGCCACCTCGAGGTTTCTTGGGTAGCTGTGATTACCAAAGAAATTGATCTCGGCAAGAAGGTAGAGCGCATCGGAGTTGTTTTGTTGTGCAGCCTGTTCGAGAAGCTCAACTGCCTTGGAAAGGGCGCCGTCGATAGTGGTCTCATGGGTCTGCGAAGGGGCGGTTGCAGGGCCAGATGGGATGGCTTTGAGGATATAGCGTAGAGCAGTCCCGACGAGACCAGAACGTCTTCGCTTTCGACGATGTAAAGTTTGAGGAGCCTTTGTTAGTTCTATTTTTGCTGCATCGACCAGTTCCGCGCCTAGAACGTGTCAGTGTGTTTGCGCCTCATTGATGGGTGGATCAATCGTACCAGGTTGTGGGCTGGCAGGTTGACTCTGGTCGACAACCACGTCAGTTTTAGGAGAAGCAATGTATTGCCCAGTTCCTTGTACATTTTTTTCCTTATATGCCTCGTCATAGTGTTTAACATTTGTACCAAGTCCTGTTGTTACCTGCCAAAGCACTGATAGAGATGTCAGTAAGCCAAGTTGCCAGTTGTCGCGTGTACCGTCAAGGTACGGGTTGTTTGACTAACAGAGGATCCAGACGATTGATTGACGCATCGTTGGCAGCTGTTATGTGCCGAAAAAATTAATTCTGCTGTAGAGCATGGCTATACTGCAGAGTGATGTTGATGAAGCCAACGGTGTTGGAGTTACAAGCTGTCCATTTCAGATCGGAGCTTGCATGAGGTAATGCTGCTGGGCCCTGACTTGCGCTGCCCAGAAGGGTAAAGTTCAGCACTGCATGGTTGATGAGTCAGCAATCTTTAGCCAGGAACCAACACCCTCACTTTACAACTGGCATTCGTGCAGCATCAGGTGACAAATAGATTTCTCAGTAGGTATTGAGTGTGAACCAATCTGTTAGAGTGGCTGGAAGTTTCAGGTTGATGTGCTTCCACAAAGATAGGTAGGGTAGATGAAACTCTGAGGCTGAACGGTTTATCACCCACCATCACACGGAACCCGGAAGGCCCCAGGTCAACCGTACGGAGTATCGTAACTAGAAACTGTATGCTAATAATTCAGAAATTACGTAGTAATGGAATTCACAGTCCAATGTCAGACGAATGTTCATGTGTTGACTAGGTTATGCCACCAAAGGCTCACTAAGTTCTAGGAAATACGAAGTCGGCCTATGCTATTAAAGATACGTGATCTCCTCAAGCGTGACCCCGAACACTACATATATCTGATCCTCAGTATGAAGAATACATGAACCCATTGAGTAGTCATTAAGTTGATCTCTCCAGATGTTATAGAGCTTGTGAGGCTAGTATCTATTAAGGAATACCTAAAGCTATATGAGTTTAGCCTAAGGAAGATAGGTACCTACGTAATGTAGTATGTCGTTTTATGATTCTTTGGGGCCTACAGAGGCAGCCTTCAAAAGTCCTCGCCTAAAGTGACTTACGCCACAATTGAGTACCCTTGTCAGATACTTATAGGTACAAGAAGCTCTAGATAGTTATAGAAGGATATCTCTATATCTAACCTATAGCTCAGGGGATTTAGAGGTAGCTGGCCGTATTATTATAGTAGTTAGATCCTCTATAGCGTGATGTTGATTAGCCTATAATTTGATGTCAACGTACTTCTTGTATCTGTGGCCAGGTAGGTCACTTATCCACAATCCTCTTTGGCAAGAACTTTTGAATGCTGCCTCTGTAG
>JAADJG010000468.1:0-75550 GCA_012932025.1 Fusarium austroafricanum | reverse complement strand
TTCGAGTCCCAGTCTCATCAGAGTTTAACTTTTGTTGCTCCTAATCGTAGTATTCTTTTTGTCCGAGTTTACATTTCCCACAATTAGCTTGCAAAACTTCCCTGGGCCTCTTTACCCTACAAATTATCTTGTTATTGATCAATTGGCTGTTGATCCCTTACATCAACCAACAACCACCTGTCAGAACAAAGTAAATGTCTGGCAGGCGGGTCAGAAAAAGATAGCCAGACCAGATAAGACTGACAGAAATATCTACTAGAAATCCTGCTATTGAACTAGAGTATTTTGTCGCCACCTAGATTTTTATATGGTTAGAGCTTGACAAAGAACACTTTTTTTTTAACATAATAAAAAGCTTATCCAAAGCTTCCACAGTAACTAAGTTGGCCTGCGGACTCGAGAATTAGGGAAAACGGGACAGGGTTCTCTGATTGGCCAAAATAAAATATTTGCTACAGCAAGAGAAAGCTGAGGACAGGGAAGTAGCTAGATAAAGAGTTGCGAAATATGCAGGGAAACCTGGAGACAAAGATACCTTCTGTCTCATGGAAATGACTCTGAAAAGCAAGGTATTTCTAGCCTTCAGGGAGCTGACTATTATTGTACCCGCGCTAAAGGGACAGACTGAATTTGAGAAAAGGGGGCTAGTCTACAGTATCTGAGCACCGCATTTACTGGCCACGCCCTTCGCATAGCGAACGCTAGGGCCTATGCTCATCAACTTAGGAAGACTGATCAGAGGAGCGTATGTCGGTCGCCAGCTCAGACCTTTAAAGCTCAGCCTCCTCCGGTCACACGACGCCTTTGCGCTTTCTGCCGGGTCGCTTCACACAAATGAGAACGGCCACAGCAACAAACCGCAGGACTTCAAAGCCTTGTACTTTCGATTCGGCCCTTTATTCTTATCGAGCCTTAATGAGTCCAAGAGACTCGCAGATGGCAGCGCGATACCAGTCGATTGGCTTAACAAGATTGAAAGCCAGGCTGATCCCATCATGAAGGGGCTTTTGGGGCCGGCAGATCCCCCACCACGCACTATTAATATTGAATTTCTGGCTTACATAGTTGCAGATTATCGGTTGTTCAAAAATTCAAACCGTTCTGAGCATATCCGAAATCCGAAGGCTTCTTGAAGATTCTATCGATCGAAGCATGGAGTCTTCACTAGCTCACTTATCCGCCTTCCTCGACAACTCACCAGGTCCTTTCCAAGCTTGGTGGAAGAATACAAGGACAAGGAACAAAACTTCTTCGTGTCTCCAGGTTTCAAATTGGAGCGCTTGTGTGATGACGGTAGATCGTATCACGTTGCGGTCCGTCGATGTTGGTATGTCGATGCGCTGCGACGACTTGATGCCAGCGAGATCGGGCCGACTTTTTGTACGTCTGACAACACTTGGTCGCCACATAAACCCACGAAAGCACAGGCTTACCTTTGCGAGGCCGACAACGATTGCCAATGGAGCGGACCATTACGCATTCAACTTTGACAGGGTAGGGAAGAATAAGGATTAGGACAGCGAAAAGGAATGGTAAGACCTGAAAGATTTGTAATGTCTTGAGCATTTTGTGTTTTGGAATTATTGATATTAACACTGAGATAATTCATTTGATAGGTTAAAGAACCTGGCTGCTGATATGAAGTCCTAACCACACTCCTCAAATACTAGACTTTCCCTTCTGTCGTTTTCCTTACTACGGCAACCATCCTGGTCTCCAGGCTATCTCGCAGAACCTCGTTCATGTTTTCAGCATTGACTGTAGGACCTAGCTCGAATCTCACAGCTCCGTGAGGAACAACTGCAGTACTATCAGACACTCAATGATGAAAGGTGTTGGGGCTTACTTACATGGGAGGGGATCGTTGGGATCTGATCCCCAACTTTTGAAGACACTGACTTCATTTGGGGTTTGATCGCTGCACCAATACCATTTATGATCAAGCTTGTACTTCAGATATCTAACTCCCGTCACCTGTCCGGGTTTGACTCGGTCTACCTCGATAACATCATCTTGGCACAATGTCCCAGGATGACAGAACGCCAGCGGGGCGTTTTCGACTGGCTTGTACAGGGGACTCCATGTACTACTCTTTAATTAGCAGGCGCACGCATAAAAACATCCAAGGCAGTGGTGAACCAACTTGAGAAGCCAAACTTCGTACTCTTCATCCAAATACTGTACTCGTTCAGCCTCTGTCAGCGTCTCGCGAACAACAGTGAAGCCCTGAGGACGAGAATAGTCGGCAGCGGAGTTAGCTGAAGCGCCTCGAACTTGGAGATGGTCGGATTACCTGCATGTGCGGGAAAGGCGGGTAATTCTGGCTCCTTCGCAGATCCAGCTGGGCTCATCCTGCCGTGCGTTTTGTCAGGATCCATCATCATTGCTCGAGTGCACTGACGGAACTATGCAGTGATGTTAGCAGATAGCTGTGAGCTCATGGGGAAAACAAACCACAAAATTGACACAATACACGAGTTCGGCAGAAATAGCTCTCTTGATGGACTCAGCCAACCCGGTCAAATATTCCTTGAGGACAGACTCCTGTTGGATGCCGGAATCAGCTATGCCCGGGTGGCGAAGGATTTGAAAGCCGTTGTGCTGCAAAGACAACTTGTCATTATCGTCAATCAAGCTGCGTACGTCCCGGAATACAACGTCGTCTCTCGACTCAAGAGAAATATTCGTTCTCATGTGCTCCTTTGACTGATCGAGCTCTCCCGTCCATTTGTACGGCTTCTCTAGTTCGTACTTGTGCAGATCTGTAATAAACGACAAAGCTCCAGTTCGCTTCGGTAGATTTTCAAGGTGTAACATATCCATTCTCACGTCGACTGTAAGGATGGTTGTGAAGGAGATGAGACTGACCGGGTGACCCCTCAAGCTGGTAGTGGTATTGATTGACTTTTAGCAGGTGTGACATGGCCACTGTAGCTATCACACCCTTCTTGTCCAAGAAACGTAATCCCGACAGCCTTTGGGCGGTAGCTCCGCTCAAGCCGGGCCTATCTCGAGCTGTAACCTGACACGTCCAGCTGAGCCCTACCCTGCCTTGTGGCACGCCGATCTTCCTACTTTGCTCGTTACTTGGCGAGGTCTACGGCCCGTCTAACGTCATCCTTGGTGGAGGGGCGGCTGCAACCCTGATCTACACATGGACCCTATCTTCGAAAGCAGCAAGCCATTACTTCATAGCTTTAAAAGATTCGACTCGTTGGCAAAAGCCTTCGGTCCCTTTTGGAAAGACAGGCCGGCAATGCTGCGTCCTGAACTAGTCCTACAAATATTGATTCTTCACAGCCCCTTGACACGTATACTTTGGGATAACAGAGCCTCTCTGGGTGCTATGCAAGCGATTTGAAACCTTGGCCGATCAAGCCGAAAACCAGGCCCGTGAGATATAGATTCTTCAGGTAAGAACAACCATTTTCAACCTTGGGCACTGGTCATACTCTGATGGGGCTGAATGCCAATGGGACCAAGACACAGGGCAATTGGGGCGCCTAGCGCTGTTTGCATCGTAAAATCTTCATATAAATGGATGAGTTGAATAATATTAAAGAGCCCAGATACTTCAGCTCACTTGCTAAAAGTTTGGACAGATTACATGGTGAATATGCCATCCTCTTTTACTCCACCTACTGTTGACTTTATAGAATTTTACTCTGTTCTTGGAGGAAGACCTCCATTCCAAACATCATGAAGGCAAGGTTCATCAACGTTTGTCTTTTGACACTACTTTCATTCCAACTTTCTCTTATTTCTGCTGGCAATCTTACCTCTCTCGGCGATCTCTTTGAGGGCCAACTAGCGAACCTGTCGTGGACATCACCAGTTCGTCGTCCACCAGGAAAGCAAGACTTTGGCTACTGTTGCCGCTTAGCCGTCAACGATTCTTTGCAAATCGTCAATGGAACTGCAGAGTTTGTGCCTGGGCAGCCACGTCTTGTCGGGACCATTGAAGACTTCCTTAGCAACCCGTTTCCTTGCGATTACAGATATCAAGGAGGACCGGGATACCCGCCACAAGTTTATATCACTTATGGCTGGTGTCATAACAACTGCCCTGGATATGCCGCCACGGTATTGGGAAGACAAGGGTTGAGTACCTGGCTCAAACCTCTGGTCCTTTTCATCATCCCATCCGCCGTTTTCAGCCTCAACGTTCCAAGGAGGCGAAGAATCAATGTGCCATCGAGGATGTTCCCCGACAAATTCTCTAGTCTGTGGTCTCTTGTTTCTCTAACTTACAAGCTTCCAATCTCCGCTATCATTGTCACATCAGGCATCCTTATATGGAACGTTGTTATTATGACTTTTGCGGGGCCAATGATGCTCTCGGGCCTCCATGAGGCTATGCTTGACAGAAAGATCATGCACTACCTTCGCCGAAAGACGTCAACACGCAGTCTCACAGTCCAGCAACGTGCCCACCTGTTATTGGTGGTCCTTTTTGGCTGCCTAGACCTTGAAAAGGCGTGGGATATCACTGTTGACTTGGTAAAGGGTCTTCCTATGGACAATCTCAGGCGTAGGAAGTCGTCAGCTCAGCAGCCTGCACCCGAGAGGCTGCTTGGTTTTTTCGGCTCTGTGGGCTCTAATGACCAGTCATTCTCCGATCGACGAATGTCATGCATGGTTCCGGCTGTATACCCTCCAGCATCACGGTCAAACATCGAGCGGGTGAAGCTGAAGTTAAGGTCAACATTGGAGACCCAGATCAGCTTCGGATCTGCTGCTGGCGCCGCCGTTGTATTCTACTGTGGTAACTTTGCATATGCGTTGCTGGAGCTTCAGGCATATTATGGTAGAGTGTAAGTTAGCAACATGTGGAAACTTCTGTTCACAAGCTAACAAATAGCATAGATCGATCGCGTACTCACTCGCATTCGGAATGATGTGGACGGTAAAGATTCGCCGTCGCATCGATGGCCCAAAATTCCCAATGCGTGTCTTCAATAGCACGGACTGGCATGCTGCGGTTTTCAACCCTCCAGCTCATCCATCGGCCTGCAGCAACTTCGCCGAGCCTCGAGTAGCTAATTTCCAATGGTATCCCAAGGACTATAAGCAGGGAGAGCCTTTGTAACACACCGGCCAAGAAAGACTCGCCCGCTTTGCCACCAACTGGTTGCTGAGCCAGTGAGAGGTGCATGTGTAACCCGCATGTCTCATATCCTTTAAACGCCTCAGGGATGAACAAGGCTCGGTATCCGTGTGCAATCGCTGTTCTGCGGATCATTTCAAAAGACTGGACAAGTATGTCAACTGCTGCAAGAAGAGGGAGAGGACCAGTCGATATCTCATATTGATATAGCCCTCCGCAAGCATAGAACTATTCCACCACAATGCCGACTCCAGCAAGTGCCAAAGCGCAATCCTTTATGCATTGTCCGCGTTTATCTCGGAATGAAACAGCACCCATCGGGACACTGTTGAAGGGGGCTGGGTCGAATGCTGATGGGTCGGCTGCAACCTCAGGAGTGACGAGATAAAGCTCAATTTCAAAGCCAACCAGGAACTTAATTGAGCAGTCTTGAAGGATAGATTGAACAACTCTTTGAAGGGTATGTCGTGGACATCGTAAGAATGGCTGAGAAAGATCCACGTCCGTATGACCGGACCGCTCCTCAGAGACGTTGCAAAGGACTGATGCTTCTTGATCCCCCAAGTACCGAATGGAGCTCCAGTCCGGATAAAGAATATCGGACCCGTTGATCGTCCGTCCACTCAATGCGTTCCAAGGGCAATGGCCATTCAGAGCAAAGAGGCTGACCTTGAGGGGCGCCTCACTTGATGCAAGTAGTTGACTGCGGCTTCTGGTGACGCAGCGTGTTTCCAAAGTCCCAGAGAGGCTAACGCGATGGAAGTGGATGACTTGAACGTCGGGATAAGCGCTGAGAAATGTATCCAGTCGATCCACCATGGCGAAACATATGAAGTCGAAATGATGAATAAGCCGCAAATTTGGTGACGAGTATGAGTGCTTTTGAGGAATTGACCAAGCCAAGACCGGGCTCCGCGACTTCTAGCCCGTGCCAAGACATAAGCAACTGGTTACACAACATGATATGCGCTGTTTCTACGACCCAATGGCCCTCCACCCTCAAACGCAGGACAATATACCCCGCAGTTATGTGGCAAACAAATGCAAATCAAGGCTTGGGGACGATGCTGCTTGTTTACTGTCCAAGGTTACACCTTTGAGGAGTAGAGCCAAGGAATATTCTGTCTCTGAAGTTGAGGTTGTATCAGCGTCGTACACTTTGCTGCAGCTGTGTCAGAAGACCGACTTTGGTCGCCCTCCTTTGATGATAGGTGCTGTATGAGGTTCCAAGAAATGTTAGTCGAGCGCCGGAGCCGACATGTCTGTTGATACCGGGCTGTAGTTGACAGGTCAAAAGACAAAAAAACCCCAGAATGCTTAATGTCATGAAAACTTTGATCATTCAACATCTAAATCTGCCTTGTCCTCAAACAACGATCACGCCTGCTCGCCCTGTAAGCTTCTCCCCCATTCCATAGGTGCTTGCTAGACTTCTAATATATCTAGAGAAAGTCATGGATCAGCCCATTCGCATCGCTGAACAGCCTGTCGTGGCTGCTGAGCCAAGACAGCCTTGGAAAGAACTGATGCAAAGTCATCTCGAGCACGGGGAAACGACATCAGGTGGCGAGAAGAACTTGGGAAATAGTGCGTTGAGGTTCGATGTGAACAGTGAGGGTGTTTGCGATGGATCAGCAGATGGGTTTGGGGGCTGAGGTGTACTGTAGCACGGATTGGAACCACACAACAAAATTGGAATAACACTGACCCTTGTTTTCAGCTATGAACCTGGACCAAATGCTCAGCGAGCTTGCACGATACACTACGGAGATTGAATCGGCCCATTTCGTGTTGTGAAAGTTTGGATGTTCTTGCCCCTGCCTGGCTAGTATTATTCAAGACTTGCGTAGAGTTGGTTGAAGGTCCTGAATGAATGAATTTAGCAAAGTCATCCTTAAAATTCCCTGGTCCAGATACCTATTGAGGAAGAGGAACCCAATTTTACGCCCATTTTGGCATCTATTTTGACCCTTCAGCCCTGCGATCAGGATGACGAAGAGGTATATGAGGTCAATAAGACCACCAAGCCCCTGTAACCGCCGAAGAAGAAGGCACCGAGCTTATTGTGGCTACTGAAGCTACCGTTGTGACCTCGATACCCTTGTGTCGTGGAAGGCGATAATCATCACTTGCCTCCGACGAGATGTTATGAAGACCGGGATTTTATAAGGCAAAATGATTGTGGAAGGACACCTGATGAGGACCTGATATCATGATTATTAATTAGAAGACGAAGAAGAAGAAGAAGAAGAAGAAGAAGGAAGCTACTGTTAGAGGCGTTGAAAGCACTGAGGAAGGTGAAAAGAGCTGATTTTATGTATCTAGATACCTAGCCGGAAGGTCAGGCTACCTTATGGGTAGTGTTATAAGTCGGGGCCTGAGGCACCCACTTCCCTCTAGCTAGCCTGACCCTTCCTGCTACCACTCTAGCTAAGCAGCTTCTACATATACACACCTATAGCCTACTTATACACACATTCTACAATTCCCTTCAACCTCTAACAATTCCCAATTCCATTTCCAATATTCAGAAACGCTACTGAGGCGCTTGACCACAAGCTTAATGCAGACAAAGCCCCATGCGTCTAGCTAGCTCACCCAGCTACGCAGCCCGGAGGCTCTCGCTGACTTCACTAGGCTGTGGCAGCAGAATTCTGTCTGGGCGTCAAGCGTAGGCGAATTATCAATTTAGGATTACTGAGTACTGACTATTATCAGTTCCCGATCTTGTTGGTATTGGAGGCGGCGGCTTTGCACTTGTGAGAGACAAAGATGGAGAATACAGTTTCGTCAATTTTCGTGAAAGCGCTCCGGCCGCCTCGACAGAGAACATGTTCCAAGGGAGAGAAATCGATTCTATGGTTGGAGGACTTGCAGTGTAAGCTGATGATTCTTGCGTGGCATCCACAAGGCTGACTTGATGTCAAGAGGCGTGCCTGGTGAGATCCGCGGTTTGCATTATTTACATCAACGCTATGGCACGCTACCATGGGCTTCGTTGATAGAACCCTCTATAAAGCTTGCACACGAAGGATTCAAACTGGGCGAGTATTTGAATGATGTTCTTCAACACATACCTTCGCCAGACTTTCTCACCAAAGAACCCTGGGCGCAGGACTTTGCTCCTGGTGGTACCCTGGTCTCCCTAGGTAACGTTGTCAAGCGACGAATGCTTGCAAAAACACTCAGAGTCATTGCAAAAAAGGGTCCCGATGGATTTTATCGAGGACCTGTGGCCCAAGGCATGGTCCGAGAGATACAGAAACAAGGCGGCGTGTTGGACTCGACAGATCTGGAAAGGTATAATATCAGTGTGCGGGGTCCCATCGAGGTCATGTACCGTGGATACCGTGTTGTAGGTACGCGTGCTCCATCTGGTAGTTCCGTGATTCTGAGCACCCTCAATATTTTGGGAGGTTACCAGGATCTGGGCTCCATGCCTCATGTGAACCAGAGTACTCATTACGTCGATAAGGCTTTGCGATTTGGGCATGGGCAGGTAAGTTCAAGTAGAAAGATGTATCTGTTTGTAGAGCTAAACAACTTTAGAGAACAGAGCTGGGTGACCCTGACTTTGTCCCCACTGTCGAAGCATTTCAAGATAGAATGCTGAGCCAGGAGTTAGCGGAAGAGATTCGTTCAACGGTGTTGGAGGGGTCGACTCTCCCAGTCGAAAAATACAACCCAGACAATTTTGAAGTTCTATCTACGTGAGTCTGGAGGGAGGCGCTGTACCGCGCTCATATTCGCTGACATTAGCAGCCCTGGGACTTCTCACTTGGTTTCCGCCGACCGATGGGGCCGCGTTGTTTCACTCACAAGCACCGTCAACACTGCTTTTGGAGCACGGCTAATGGATCCCACAAGTGGCGTGATATTAAATAATGAGATGAACGACTTTTCTATCCCAGGAAGCACTAATTTCTTTGGTTTCGAGCCATCCCCAAACAATTTCATCCGAGCTGGAAAACGCCCGCAATCCTCCATGAGCCCAGTCATTGTGGAAAAGCCAGGAACCGGTGAGATTGCCCTGGCCATCGGAGGTCAAGGTGGCTCGAGGATCATATCAGCTGTGGCGCAGGTTCTTTGGTATGTTATTGATTGGAACAAGAACTGTTCCGAGGCACTGGAACAGCCGCGATTCCACGATCAACTGCAGCCAAACCAGGTAACCTGCTTCTCCGGTGGACTACACATTCTCTAATTCTGTTGATAGGTATTCTTCGAAACTACATATGATAACAAGACCGTAGCAAGTATGGCTGCGAAAGGACATAATGTTACGTGGACTCCTAGAAGACAAGCGGCTGTACATATTCTACGAAGGTTGGAGGGTGGCGTGTTTGAGGCTGCGGCAGATCCTGCACAGAAAGGATCTGGAGGCATTGTTTGACGATCAGCCCAGTGATTTGGCATCAACATCGAATATTGAGAAGAGTTGTATGAAGTTTGTCACAAATAGCCTCGTGCTCTCCAGGGTCAAGACGTCCACATGCTGTTCATGCCAGGCTGTGCGGATCTCGGGCAGAGGGTCCATGGAGGTGACCGACGTGAGGGAGCCATTTTCGTCCCGTGAGATGCTCATGGTAGTCCACGACGAGTCGGGAAGGTCTGGAAGGTTGGGAATGAGGAGATATGGCCGACACACAGTATCATCATCGAATGTGCCGACCGAGATTGTTAGGTAGCGGACTCTCAGGCCGGTGCGGAGACGATAGTGTCCATCTTCATCGGTTATCTCTTGAGAGAGAATTTCCATGTCTGATTTTGGCAGCATTGTCATGGTGGATTCAACGAATAGCTCTCTTTCTGCTGCCATTTTGTGTTGGGATTAAGTAAGATCCAAGGTGACCAGGCCAAGTGGTCTGGAAAGTGCGCACGCTTCCATCTGCAGGTCCCATCCCAATCAATACACGCGCAAGTATGAGCTGAAAGCCTGAAACTCACTGAGAACGCCCCAAGAATAACCGCCCGTTAAAAGGTTCTATAAGCGCCGATGGGTCAAACCTAGCTTGACCCAAACGAGTGCACTCAAATCGTGGAAGTATGGTAGTAAACTGACATTTCTCGGTCATCATTGGTTGAAAACTGCCGTCCTGGGCGCCGAGAATCTCCCACCATTTTGGTGATAGCGGGACATTTATGGGTTGTATTGATGCCACCCTAACACGCTGGGGCCACTAAATGCCACCCAAGATGTCACCCAAGACGGGTCCTAAATAGGGCCAACAGGGCTGAATGGCTGAGTATTTAGCCCAGAGTCGCATCATTTGGCTGTTCTAGCTGAGCCTCACGGCTGAAAGCTTGCCTTCGCATCTCGACTTATCAGGTTCATTTATTTTCCAAACCTGCTTTTGAGAAAGCCTTCTGATTCATGGATAAACAGCTCTTGCCCCTGCCGAGATCCTCCGTCGTGGTAAGGTTTAGTCCGAATTGTCGACATGATGCGACCAATGTCCACTCTAATTTAAACCGCGATTTGTATTCGCAGGGATATTCTTAGTTCTGCGACGACAACATGGGGGCCAAACGGGCCATGATTTGCGGGTTTGATGCGGTCAGCTTAGGGATCGGAGCCTGACATGCCTTTTTGAAACCAGCTTTTACAAAAGGATCGTCGTTATAAAGCAATGGAGCTGTGCCCTCCCCCCGTTGTTGCCTGATCCTTCTGATCCGTTCCTTTTCCCTGTCTCCGCTCCCATTCCTTTTCTCTCATCATTTGAGCGCTTAGATAGTGTGAGGCGAGGGCGTTCGTCTATATCGAGTTTCGCGACGGGTCACCATGAGTCAACATTCACCAGTCCCTCAACATTCGCCGGTCCCTCAACATTCATCTATCCCCGATAGCGAGGGCCTTCAGGTCAATTCAGATCCTGATCATGCCGCCTACAAAGCTCCCGAGGTAGTTCCCGGCTACGACCAGAACGGAAATTACTATGTACCATCTGGTTATCATCAACCATCGCCGGAGGGAGGAGCAAGGCTTCCTTTTGGATTGGGTGTGTGGGCGTTCGCTGCTCTCGTCGCTCTATGTACAGCTATTGTTGTCGGTGCGGGTGTAGGAGGAGGACTTGGCGCCGCTCTGGCAAATAAATCGTAAGTTACAGCTCAGAATATGTCATGTACGATGCTCATTCCTGTCTCAATAGTAGTGATTGCTCGTCGGACTCTGTGTCTGCGCCCGCCGCGACATCACAACCCACCAGATGTCCAACGCCTGACAACACCACTGCCGAGAACGACACGGCTCCTTATGTTCCTAGAACTCCATCCTCAGTTGGCCTCCTGGAGTTGAACTGCCCCGAAAAGAAGAATGACGAGACGCGATACAAGACAAACACCGGCTACCAGTTCCAATGGTGGTGCGGCGTCAACGCACCACAAGGCTCCCCAGGAAAAAGCGGCCCTGTTTTCGATTACGTGCCCATGGTCACATATACCATTGAAGACTGTATGGAGGCTTGCGGCAACATGAACGACCGAGACGCGAGTATGCACACCGGAGTTAAATGTGCAAGTATCGTCTTTGGAAAGCGTTTGAAACAGCAGATCAAGGATCTCAATGCTAATTGCTTCTTAAAGAACGATTCTAAGCCTTCGTACGTGTTTATTTGAGCTTTCCTGGTGTTTTGAAGCTAATCGTGATGATAGCGGCGGAAATTGGGGGTTCCAAGATGACTGGTACGCCTACGCGGAAATCGCGAACTAGACTATCACTGCGAGGCGTTAAAGGAGCGGAGGATGAGTTAACGATCCAATTCACACACTATAGAGTAGTTTAATTCTTGAAATGATACCTGTTCTACCCGTGTTGAGGTAGAAGCTATTCCCAACTCACGACTCGACCTACCCGTCGCGACGGGAACCACGAAAATCATGAAATGAAAGGGGAATTGAGGATCCAGCCTTACTGTTACATCAGAATCCCGATTAAGAAATACCTTGCGCCTTTTAGGCTGATCGTCAAACCTGTGCCAAGGTTTTGACATGTATTGGCGACAGGGGTTGTAAGCACAGCCATCACGACATTTACTGGGCCTTTCGTAATTGAATCGGCACAAAAGTGTTTCAACGTGATCTATTCCTGAGGGCTGCTAGACTTTAGAGAATCGTCAAGTTCAATGATGGTGTGGTAGTCACAACTTTACCTGTGATAAGGTTGCTAAGGTTTGAGTGAATGAGTCGCTGGAGCGGGAAGACCCGCCTTTTCAACCGAACTTTAGTGTCCAATTGGACGGCATCGGACCGACATGGGGATGGGGCTGTGTCCTTCTTCAGAAATAAGCTTCATGTGAAAGAATTCAGATAAGAGGGAACCAATATCGACATCATTTCATAGCGTAGCTTGTAGGTTAGAAAATAACCGACATACCTTTCAGGCATAACCTAAGGACTACTACCTAAATCTTACCTAAAGTTACCTAAAGTTTCGGTATTCCTTAGCAGATATTAGCCTATAGTGTTCTTGGTGTGCCTAGTTTTTGCAACCCGCCTGCATGGGTACTTTATTAGAATAGATTTACTGCAGCAAAGGTCACGATTGCCAAGCTACTCATACTCACCGTTAGAGAGGAGTCATGTATGGAACTTGTCGTGGTTTAATAGTTTCAGCAAATACCATCAACAAGCGAGGAAAGCTTGCCAAGAGATTGTATAAGTTTAGGCTACTTTAGCCTAAAGTCTTTCAAGTTTACCTCGTCTTAGGATAGAGCTTTCGCTCTGGAGTGCACGAGGTCCAATATGGCGATGCACCCAAATTCCTCGCTCATCTGACTGAAAATGGTAGAATCATGGGTCTTCTACTAGAAAGGGTGGACGGAGAGTCAGCTTGTATCGATGATTTGAGCGACTGCGAGATCCTGCTTCGCCGGCTTCATTATGACCTTGGGCTGATCCATGGGGACGTGAATCGGTACAACTTCCTCGTTGACCGGGTTTCTGGAAAAGGTGTGCGCTTGGTTGATTTTGAACATGTCGAGGACTTTGATGAGTCGCTAGCCAGAGAAGAGTTGCTGTCATTACCAGCCGAGTTAACCGAGGAAACTGGGCGAGGATCGACTATAGACAGAACTGAAATGAGGCCTACTATCTAAGCTTATGCCACTGGGTCCTTTATTTTTATATTTGAATACACTGCGTGAGTCGGGAGAGGAATAGCAAAATGCACAAAGAAGTCTATAATACAAAGTTCCTTGAACTTATAACTACCCCATGAATATTGCATTCTTTCTATCCTCAAACCTCTTCGCAATTCAGTCCGCGTGCTGCAAGACCGCTACCCCGCTTATCAAGGCAATAAGAGCCCAGTGATATCCCATATACGTTGTCGCCGCCCTTCCCACAAATTGAAATCCCCCGGATCTTTGCATAGGCCGTTGTGTTTTCCCATTATGATCCTCATGTATCATGGCAGCAACCTCCGGGCTTCGAAAATGGCTGGGGTCTGACTTGCTAGTCCGTCCCAAAGAAACAAGTTCCCATACTTTTCTATACGCGTCACTCTGTGCTTCTGCCGAGACACGCCACTCGAACGACTCAGTTCTTCGGCTTCCGCTGTTTTCAACTTTTATCGAGAAGCTGTATCGAGAGCTTGATCGGGAGCGTGAACAAGTCATTGTGACTTCTTGTGGAGAGATGCTATAGCTGGGCACTCTTGGTAGGTGAAAAGTAAAACGGTCACCGGATCTAGTTCCGGATGCCATCGGATCTCCAATCAAACTGAAACCAGGATAGAGGTATGTCGGTCCTTGCCAGCCACGTGGCATACATGCTGCGTAGGACGTCTGCGAGTTTTGATCTGTGATGAATAAAGCCATCGTAGAATTGGATTGCATCCAGGAAAGGTACATGATTTGAGGGAATCCCATGGCAACGATTTCATCTGATATTTCAGACGGATTGCCTGGACTGGGAATTCCATGTGCCAGATCAACGCTGTATGTGCCCTCGAGACTTGAGACATAGACTGGAAAGATCATGGCGGTGGATGTGAGATTTGTTGCGAGGTGGTGTCTCAAAGGTTTCGTATAGTTGGGATTTCTTGCAAGTTGAGTAAAAGGGCAATATGATGTGATGAGGCCAATGTTCTTAATCTGATAGTGACAGATCCAAGGCTGAGATGTCGCCTCTTTATATCACCAAGGTCTTCACATCAGCAGCCTAAGCTACAGAGTCAAATTTCTTTATCCCTTGATACCAGTCCCACCGATCCATCAGTGGCTTTCGACAGTCAGATACTAAACAGCTTAGCTGCCTATGGAGAACAGCCAGTACTCTTCAGCCCCGAGGGGCCATTTTCTTGCATTGTAGTAGTTTTTCATCTTGATTGGCTATCTCCAATACCATAAGGCTGATAAAGTTCGCTATCACGAGAAATATATGCGGGTATTGGGCCTTGATTAGGATGTCGTTGCGATATCCCTGCGTAGATCTCTAGACAGTTTTTATATTCCTCCTCAAGAGCATGCTTAAATGGTTTCATTTTGCGATCCCTGCTCTCATGGAATGACAGCCGATGACTCGGTAGCAGACAGCCAATTGATCCTATAACCACGGTAGATACGATATCGTGTGGCTGTGTAATGAGCGGCACAAAGGGTATGAATTGGGATTTAGGTTGCATGAATCGTAGATGCAGGTCAGACTCTTGCGTCTGTCGCGTCTACTAAGCGACGCCATCCTAGAGAGGCGATCTGATTGGCCTTACCAGGGATGTCGCAGGGCTTGCCAAAAAGGGAAAGACTCTGATTCAGATGGGAGGTCTGGAGAGGGATCGCATGACACGCGTCTAAGCAAAGAGGCATAGGACTATGTCAAACGTTCCTTTTAGCACTTGGTTAGATGGTAAAGAACGAGTATGTGGCAAGAAAAGATGCGGTTAATCTCTATGTGCGGCTGCTACCAGGGCAAGGTATCGTTGTCAGTCACCAATACGATATTATATCATGTTTAATTGGAAGACTAGCTTCTAGGTATACACAATAAGTTGCAAATGATACATCCAGATGATGATAGTCATTTTATTCCAAAATAATAAACGTCCTACATGAATGCAAGCTGAAACTGGCTGTACTGATCCTCCTAGGCTGTCTTGATTATGGGCTGTAGGGTAAGTGGCCTCTGAATCATGAATCTGCCTCGTCGCAGTATCAATCTGCTTTGGGACATTTAAGGGGGACACAGAGTATGGACTTTTGACATTCATCCATAATATCATGAAGTAATTCAATACCATCTTAATGATAGCTATAACTGCATTAATCGCTAAAGTATCAGGCACAATGTCTAATGTGGGTTAAATGCTATTGAACTTTGTGGCTGAAAGTCTGCCTTCCAACCTGATGTTGGGTATCGCTGGTCAATTCACAAAAATCTGCCCGTCTGTCTAAATCTCAATACATAAAGCCCATCCAAACGCCATGCTAAAAACATCAATCCAGATAAATGCACAACCTCTACCGATCCGTCCCAGCAAACTTAACACTCTTCCTCCTCTCCCTCTCCCCCGTCACAACAGCCCTCCCAGGACTTGAGCTCAAGATCCCACCACTTCCCTTGTTCAACGCATCTCTCGCCATACCAACAGCTCTGCTCTGTGGTACATCGTTCCCGTCACTCCTCACAGAACGATCTGTACCTGGACGCGGACTGGATCGTCGACTGCTGCTTGCTCCACGCTCATCTCTTGCGCGAGTCTTCTCAACCGTCGCGCGACCGATCTCGTCAGCTCGTGCAGTAGTGGTTTCGCCGCGGTATCTGCCGGGAAGACAGGCGTGGCCACAGCCGTCGAGGGGACAGCAGCCGTCGCTGAATGTGGCTGGATTGCTAGGATCCGTTGCGTCGAGGGGGGCGTGCCATGCTTGAAGACAGGAAGCGTGGCCGCCGTGGGCACAGCCGGGGCAATACCACCATTGGGAGAGCCATGTATCTGGAGAGGCCAGAGCGCTGGTTACTTCGACGGGGGCAAATTCTGCGTGCGTTGGCTCTCGATGGTTGCAGACAGCACAAGGCGCCATGACTGCTCGACAGCGCTCACAAGTCCAGATAGCTTCTGGACCATCCTTGGGGTCAAGTTCTCTTGGCTTCTTGCACGAAGAGCAAATGAAGCTGGCCTTTCCATTCTGCTGAGCTGGTGTGAAAATCGCAGTGTAGTTCTCACCCCATTGAGGCAGGCCTTCAGGCCATCCCCTGATGCATAAGTTCCGTAGAAGCGATGCCTCGATGAAGAGACCCATGCTCATCAAACGTGAGTGTTGCTGTCGCAGAACTGCGTTTGCTTGATGGCAGTCGATAATAAAGTCCGGCACTAAAGGCTTCAGAAGAAGAATAATGGCGGATGCATTGAGGGCAGAAGTCCGCGACTCGTAGTGCAAAGCCTCTGTGATGGAGGTATAAGGATCAAGTGGTGAGACAACAGGGCTATCGTTCGATGCAATGGCTGGGAAAGGGTACAGAGGATCATCGTCCCATGGGAGGAAGTCTGTGTCGACAATGTAAGGCCGAAGATCCTTTTGTGCGGGAAACAAGTCTTTAGGGGGCTCTTTCGGGGGACTGGTGGATCTAGTGGGATGGCTTGCTGGAATAAGTAGCTGTGGCTGTGGAGATTCTTCTTTCGCTGGAAGCGATTGCGCAACCTTGGGAGGTGAAGGCTCGGGTTCAGGTAAGGGCTCTGAAGTTTGCGACGGGAACTCATCGGTTCCCATTGTGGTTTGAGATATTAAGAAAAGGTCCTCTGGGGAGTCAGTTGCCTGTTTACTGAGCGGCTTGGGCGAATCTGTCGGCGTATCTACAGGAACCTCTTCGCCGCGTATGTGGCTGGGATATTCCTGGCTATCCTTGTCCATGTCCGAAGCATGTCTTGCAAGACTTGATCGCCATGGACCAGCTTTCGGAGTCGACGCCGATGGCTTCTTGGTAGCATCGGAAGTAGAAAACATTTGAGCGAAACTCTCGTCAGAGTCATGACGTGTGACTCTCTGAATGCTGGGACTCGCGGAGCCTAGTGACAAAGGCTCTTTCTTCTTAGGCGGAACATCGACAGCCTTGAGCAAGACTTCCGCGTCGTAAAAGTCGTATCCTTCCGTGCTAGATATTTGTGAGCTTTCGCTTTCATGGCTGACATCAGAGACGGGAACCGAGTCGAGGCGCCGTCGGGGGGTGTCTTCGAACCTGTCATTTATGCCAGGCCCAAGACTAAGTTCATCAGGCTCCGTGACAGCTGTAAGTCTCTTGCCAACCTGTTGTGCATGGTCCTTGTTCTCGGCGGCATCAGCCGGTCGCACAAGCGGAGTTGGGACGTTTGAGGTGCTCTCAATTCCCATCGCGAGGAGGGATCGAGTGCTCAGAGAGCGGCCGCCAAGCCCTGACTTTGCAGAATGTCGTCTGGGCGTTTCATCGCCGGGGGTTCGACTAGCAGTATAAAGGTCAACGGGCTTTAGCATTCCACTTCCCTTTCTCTCTTCTATTTTCACCTTCTGAAAGCGTCCGAGACGGACGTCCAGATGGTATTGAGCGCGACGATCGAGGAGCAGGCCGACTGTGTAGGACAAGACGCGCCATGTCTGGGCTAATCGGAAAGATGAAACACTTTCAGCTGCGCGCGCATAGTGTTCTAAGATAACAGCGACTCGCTTGTTGAGCGGCTTGCCGTCATTAACGTATGGTAGCTCCTGTCGGAGCGTCTCGAGGTATAGTCCTGAGAGATATTGGTAGACATGTGTAGCTTTGGTAGCAGGCAATCGGCCAAATGCCATTGTTTGCTGGGTCTTGTAAAGGCCAGTAACGTTAATGGCTTGATCGAGTGCGAGGAATTGCTTGTTATCATCAGCAAGGCCAGACCCAGATGGTGGTGTTGTGCTCAGATGAGTAGATCTTCCCCCAGCTTTCCTACGACTCCATCGTCGTCTGGGGCCGAGAAAACTACCCACCACATCTTCCTCCGAGTCGCTACGGCTGATGCTCAGCATTGGGGCATTGGGGCTTGAACCATAGGGTCCGCGCGGTACGATCTCGGCATGGTGTGTAACAGGGGGTCGAGGGCGGTTGTTCTGATGTGATCGTTCGTCAAGGAACATCATGACATCACCTTTGGGAGAAAATGCTGTAGATGAAGTAGACTGACGATCAATGACCTTGGGCGCATACGCGACATCATTTTGCGCGAACAGTCCATCTTGTCCAACTGTCCAAAGCATGTCCTGGTCCTGCCATAGCAGAGAAGCTGGTGAAGCGTCAAATCTCTCAATTTCCTTGTAAGGCATAGTTGGTCGAGCCAAGTCCCAGATATGCACTGCGGAAGTTCCATACCGGCGGGAGCTGCTATCGTCATATGAGACTGCTATTTGGGCAACACGCTTGTTCTGTGCTGTAGCAGACCACAGGCCAGGCCGCCATGCGATAGTCCAAATAGGCGCAGGCGTAGTAACGGACCATTTGGGTTTTTGTCGTTTATCGGCTGAACTTGAGAGGTCCCAGACGTGGAGCTTTGTATCTCTACCAGCGCTGATAAGATGGTTTCCGTCGGGGTGCCAAGCGATGGCTGCGCATGCCTTTTCGTGCGCGTTAATCCTCAGCAGTGGTCTGGCTGGTTGTCGTACATCCCACTTTAGCACGACTCCGCCCTCAGTACAGCATGCCATCTCATGTCCAACCTTGGGAGACCATTTGACTTGACGGACTGAGTCGATGCATTTCAGAGGTGCAAAGCGTTGACGGAAGGTTATACCGCCAGATCGTCCTTGGACAGGTGCTGCCGTATCGAAAACACGCGCCATGCCATCTTGGCTGCCTGATAGGAGCCAGCTCTTGAGGTGAGGATTAACATCTAGGGTATTAACCTGGCGTGAATCCTCCTGCATTTGCATATACTCCAATGGTTCAGCTGCGCCCGATCCGACTCGGGCGACATCGTATGCGAAGATCTTGCCGTTTGCGCAAGCCGTGAAGATTGTCGAGCCACCATGCCATTTGACATCGCGTATGCTGAGTTGATCCGCAGCCTGGTTGCCCTTTGACCCAGCAGGTTGAGCAGTAATAACAGCCCTCAGATCAACACCCTCGCGAAAGTTGAAGTTGAAGTTATGGGGATCGTCCAGTACCACTGTCTTCAATATGTGCCCACCTGCCAGTACAGCGGCTCGTCGGTCGGGAGATACATCGAGGGCCAATATTGGGACCCCAGCTCGGTAGACGGCATCTTGCGACCTCGGGGGTCGAAACGAGGCTGAGATGGTGGAAGCGGGCGCGCTTGTTATCGAAAGGTTGGCTGAATCGCCTGCGGGGGTCTCGGTCGCAGCCTTGCCGAGGAGCTTGCGCATTATCCTGGAATCGCGGTTATACATTGTGGCGGGGGTGTGTATCTATAGCCTCTAGCGACGCCATTGAGTGCAACTCAACGGCCTGCCAATGGCATATTCGGTATTCAGTGTTGGGTGTTGAATGCGATATCGGTCACCCTTTATGAGAAGGATGTCTTGGTGTTTAGGTGTTGCCCAGTTGAGAATGTGAGCTCATGTGGATCCGAAGGTCGGGATAATCACGTGGACACCCAAAACTACTTACGCTCATCATCAAGACCTCCTCCAACCTGCACTCGGGCCGGTTTAGTGATCGAATACTTTGTAAAATATAATTTTTGGAATGACATCGAGAGCATTTTACGAGACAAGTGTGACAACCAATATCCAGCCTAAGCGGCACAAAGCTCGGCAACCGCCCGCGGTTAAAAGCTTGAAAATGGATAATTTATGCTTAATTTATTTGAGAGATTATGAAACTTGGTGATTTTTTTGCAATGCCTTCGTTGGCGATTATGTGTATTCATGGCTTGCTGGCGTAAACCGTGTTTTCTTATTTATTATGTTACGCTCTAGTTTCGCAAGTTAAGAGTTGTTTTCTTTTAAATCTCTAAGCTTCATCTATCTCCCAGCAGATATCGAGTAAGGCTGTTCGACAATTAAGATAAGCATAACTTGCTCAGCCGACTGTATAGATCTCGTATCTATTTACCTAGATAGCGCAACGCCAGTGAGTATAATAGGTATCTATCAAGGAATACCTCAAATTGTACATAAGTTTAGGTAGGATCTAGGTAGTTTTTGATAATGCGGTAGGTTTCTCAAGCTTTGCTGTAAGTCCGATAAGTTGTTTGCAAATGAGCCCTGTGGTGAAACAAGGTAGTCGTCCCACCTACGACTAGTTCTTCGCAAGTGGTGCCTTCTTCTGTCTGGGAAGACATTGGCGACGTGGCACGAGAAGATGGACCTGGATTGTCAAGGAGCTGCGATCTAAAGATTTGTTTGTAGCTTCATTCTCCTTTCAATCCATGCTACGTACCTTCCATGATCTGTACCGGGCCCGTAGAATGACCGTCCAGGCCCTTATGGTCATGCCGCGAGACTGAGAAGGAGGCGAAGTTAGAATGAAGTTGGCAATGTGAAAGAATAAATGGTTCTAAATCTGCCCTACAGCGAACAGTAGCTAGAGAGAAGACATAAATGCGAGGAGGATGGGAAAAGAATGGCAAAGACATTATATATCTGCTCATGACTTCGCTATAATAACTAGAATAAGGACTATTGCGACAAATGGCCATCCTTCACTTCTTGTTTCTGCGCCTATCCCGGCTGGTCTGTCCAGCATTGAACATTGCTTGCTTCGATGCCTCTTGCTTGTCTGCTTCTTCCTTCCTCTCCTGTTCTTCTTTCGCCTTGTTACGTTTGTCCCTGCTGCTCTCACCAGCTGCCATCATGGCGTCCTCGCAATCGTCCTGGTATTTTCCCTCACTGTCGCGGCTGTCACGGTTTGAAGACATGACGAAGAAGTTTATCTGTTTAGTTCAAAGTTATTCTGACTGTCATGCATGTCGCCAGGCACGTGCCCTCTTCACGAGCGGCTGTGACGTACCTTTTGTGTATTTCTGACGTAGGGTAATTGAAGCTTGGAAAACCAGTAATGGGGGCGAGATATTAGCTGCTTGAGCGACGGCTGGAAAAGATAGGGGTTAGAGCTCGTGATGAGCAGCAAGCACCCGATACTTATGCATTCTCTTACTGTAAATAAGTCTTGATCCAACTCGCTGTTGCCTTCTCAATAATGTAACGCAAAGCAACTGAAATTACAAGATCAGTCCATTCGTTACATCTGATTGGGTTGAAAACCATCAAGAGTGTGACAATTACCGAAGAAAATACCTGCTGATTGGCCCATGTAGCCGCGCGTTAAGTCTGTCAATAACATTGGCTAAGATGACTCTCCAGTCGTGTCGGCTATTTCTTGATTGAGCTTGAGTCGCCGGATCACATCTCAGTGGATCCCTAACCCCGCTGAATCAGGCCACAGAACCGCTCGTCGCTTACGTCCATTGCCTCCATCTCCTTCACGCGCAGTCTGCCTCCATTCTTTCCATTGACTTTTCGTCTATTGTCAGTTATATTCAACATGTTAGCTCGGCAGGATTCTGACAATCTTGCCTGGGACCGGAGTGATGAACTCTGGGAACAGGCGATGAAAGAAGTCCGACTATCGTCAACATGCCGCAAAATCGAAGCTTTTGCGAAGAAGATGCTTGGAGAATCCGCCACTCTGGCGACTCCGATAATAATTGGCGGCTTCAATGTCTTATATCCAATTCGAAATGAGAGTCCCTTTGGCAATGCTCTTATACGGCTGCCCTGCCCTAACCAAACCATATCTCCGTTAGAAAAAACGCTTGCAGAAGCCGCAACAGTCACCTACATAAGCCAGCATACTCAACTACCCGTACCTAAAGTCTTTGATCATGGTGTCGATTCCGACATTGGGCCTTTCATGGTTATTGAGGACCTTGAATCTCGGCGAGGAATGGGCCAAGCTCTGGAAGCTCCCCGTGAGGATCTTAATGATACAGCCGTCTTGCGACCTGATATCCCCGAAACAAAACTCAAGAGCTTATACGCCGAGATGGCACGATGTATGCTGCAGTTGGCACAGCCAACATTTCCGCGCATTGGAGCTCTTGTCGAGGTAGCCCCGGGCTCTCATAGCGTACTGGGACGACCCCTTACCCTTAACATGAACAACATGGTTCAACTCTCAAATATACCCAAATCGGTATTTCCATCCGAAGATACGACCTATGACACCACTGATGAGTGGTATACCATATTAGCCGAAATGCAGATAGCGACTCTCATCTTCCAGCACAACGACATGGTAGAGTCGGAAGATGATTGCAAAACCAAATACGTCGCTCGACAGCTGTTTCGTAGACTGGCCAAACAAGGCCGACTGTCGAATTTCGGATTTGCCGAAGATAGTTGGTCTGCCTACTCTAAGCACGCCAGATCAAGGTTACCGTCACCGGATGGTTCAGGCTCATTTCGCCTCTGGTCAGATGATTTTAGACCGGCTAATGTGCTTATTGATGATGATGACCACATTCTCGGGGCCATCGACTGGGAGTTCGCCTATGTTGGGCCAACACAATTTGTCTTGGACTCGCCTTGGTGGCTGTTACTGGATGTGCCTGAGATGTGGGATGGAGGCATCGAAGATTGGGAGAACATCTACGAAAAGAGACTAGAAACCTGGATTGCAGCAATGGAAGAGGCAGAGCAAGACATGAAGTCAGGCTCTTTCCTACTTTCGGCATATATGCGCGAGAGTTGGACAACGGGTCGCTTTTGGCTCAACTACGCCGCCAGAAAGAGTTGGGCATTCGACACGATCTATTGGAAATACCTGGACGAGAAGTTCTTTGGTCAACGGGAAGAGGGTATTCCTACTCAAGCACTGTGGAAGACCAGGGTCCACCTCCTGAGCGAAGAGGAGCAAGTAGCAATGGAACCACTGGTACAATCCAAGATGGCCGAGTCCAAGGAACGGGTTCTGGTTGAATGGGATGCTGAAAAGGCAAGGGAGCGCCTCTCATCTTTCCTGTTTGACTGATAATGCGACCTGAGTGTGATTGTCGACTCACAACAGTAAGCATGTCTTCAGGTTGGCATATACTACTCTTGACGCGAAAATCTTCCCAGCATCACTATGATCCGTTTCTGTACCAGATCCTATCACTGACTACAGAGAAAGTGAGTTAAAAAAGACGGTCAGTGAGTGAAGCAGTCCCCAACTGTTATTTCTAGCACAGCAACCCCTGCCCCTACGAATTGTATCACTCATCGGCATCTATCAAACAACTATTGAATAAACGCAAAGCTCCATTCCTAATGACTTGATGATCCATAACGGCAGGCCTATCAGTATCAACCCAACTGAGGTTTATGAGGGCTTACAGGGCTGAGCGGTGCAACTAAATAGAGAAGATGGAAGAAGTCGAATACAAAAGACAAGCCTCCAACGCTTCACCCTTCCCTTCCACCAACAGATTATCATTCAATCCTCTAGCATTTCGCACTGCGTATTAAGAATCAACTATTCCGACAGACACCATTTTAACCTCTGACTATTGTCCACTATTCCCAAAGAGCTTTGACGGAAAAAATAGAGAAGTTGGATGTGAGAATAAAACTCGGTTGTCGAGATATGCGTGGTCGTGAACTAGGCCGTGAGTTTGTAGCTCATACTTCAAGGTTGCGGCCTGGGCCACAGTACAACATAAGGGCGGCACATGAAAGTGATAAGCGCCCATGCAACTTCGGTAGTTGCAGTCATGCTCTATATCTAGCAAACAAATATGGATATAAAAGTCCCAAACAAGTCCTCCAGAAGTTGTCTTTATGTCCAGAAATATAAACAAAAAATCAAAAATCAATACCTGTTTACAGCACAGTTGTTCTCTCAGGTATAAGTCAAGATCCATTCAGCGAAGTTCGTACTAGCACTCAGCCATAGACAATGTCATTGTTTCAATTTATCGCCGCCCTGTCCCTCGATCCACAATGTTTCTCCAGCTTCGGGCCGCACAGCACCTCCACCTACCTCTTGACACATCGCCGGCCTAAAACTTGTGTGTTCACGTTTATCACACGTATCAATGCGGATGTATCGGCAAAGGAGAATTTAAGCAGTGTGACCGACTGTACGACAGTGAATCGAACTTGCAGTGCTCGCGTACGGATAGAAAGGACGAGGTATTGCGCAACTATTGTCCGAAGCATCTGCCAAAAGAGGGTAAGGTCATGACGGAATATCGGGGTCGATTCGATATAATCCCAATAGGGGTTAAACTAAGAATCAAAACATTGAGACTGGTAGTGGGCCAGATATGCCGGTGGCGAATGTGGCAGTTTGAAGCCATCATCAGCCAGTGCCTTTTTGATCAATTCTGCTGTTATCTATCGAATTAGTATCCAGTTATGTTTTAATCTAGTTTAAATCCAGTCGTCTCCTATTACTAGCCGAGGGACTAATTTCCGAATGCCATAACAGTGCTTGATGTGATCCAGAAATGACTCTGTTGACCGGGCTCGCCTTTCCAGGCCCAGCAACACCCGTAGTGCATCACGGTTCGTAGGGACCAGGGCCTCAAGTACGTGCCGAGGTAGGCATAGACAATCATAATGATGGACGGTGATTTCGCAGCCCAGGCACCACAGACCATTCTCGATCCTGCCCGAAGCCGAGAGTGAAGGAAACGGAATAGAAGCCATGCCAAAAAATTTGTCAGGAGGAACATTACCCTGACTTGACAGCAATATCAAGTCCGGGTTTTGGGATGTTGCTGGCTCGATTTGAAGGAACCGACCGTAGACGCGCAGTTCTTCAGACTTACATTTCCTCATCATAGCCTACGCTAATTGATCCACAGATCCGTGCACCATCAGTCCAAGTTCCTTCGCTGCCTTTACACTAACGAGCTTGCAAAACTTCGGAGCAGGGCTGCGGGACATGTCATAGTTGCCAGGGATAACGGAAAGGGTGGGCAGACGTTGGATATGCCGCTCTGAGAGGCCAAAATATCTTTTTGCTTCTTTTGGCGAAAGCACCTGTAATGATGGATTGGAACGAAGACAATGCCAACAGCATCTCTCGCAGGTAGGAAGAAAGAGAAAGGCGCCATATTCGACGCAACAGGCGCATCGTTCCGTTCGCAAGGCAGCATGGAGCTCAGTGACAGAATACAGACTAATCAAGCTGGTCTTGCCCAACGCCATAAGCACCTGCGGAGCAAACGTGGCCAGGTCTCGATATGCTTGCAGTGATTTGATGCATGTATTCCCTCGGAAGGAAATGCGCGCGAAACTTGCAATTGACTGGATATCAAGCATGCCTAGAAGCATGAATATGATTTCCGATGGGAGACGATCAAGTATGTCGAGTGAGGAGACACGATCAGCCATGGTTGATTGTGCAGGTTTTTCCGCGTCCGGTATCGTGATCATGGCTTCAAGGAAATGACGGGGACGATGGGACGTGCGAGAAATGAGCATCTCCTGCTCGGAGGAAATATTCGACATTTTGGCGCTGTTGGAGTATTGAGACGCGGGAATGAATCGTAATTGAGAATAGAGGGAAGTAGAACCCAATCCTGCTGGATTAGTAGTAGCACCCCGATAAGAGGTTTTCTCTTATAGGTTCCCCGGTATATCAATATCAGGCAGCGGGAAAACACCTACATATTCACCGGCTTTGTGATAACTCTGAGTAACTCTGTATTATAGATTCCCTTATGTATTTGCTATTTGAACTTTGAATCACATAGTATGGATATTTGGCTATATAATCCTCCCTTGATCCTTCGTAAGTCCCTCCTAAAGCCAGTTCATCTTAAGCAAAACGCAAGCAAAAGAATTCTTCGAAAACCCCCATATCATCGATCGATTATATATCACCATTCTTGTCTAATATCAAAATGTGCAAAACCAGATATTACCAACACTGGTGCAAATGTGGTGAGAGTGCCTGTGTGACAGAATTAAAAGATCAGTGCGACGCAGTTAGGTCAGAAAAATGCAAGGAAAAGAAGACGAAGTATTATGAGGTTCGAAATTCGCCTGAAGAGTGCTGGGTATGTTTGGAAAAGCGCCTTAAAAAGGAGGAGGAGGAGAAAAAGGCGAAGGAGAATGCCAACTAGTCACGGATACGGATTTAATTAGCACCAGTCCGTTGGGAATAGTTGACACCTCTGATGTGGGAATGGGATACTGTACATAATTACTCTCAGTGAAAGACTGCTGTTCAGTGCTGATTGTCTGTAAAACAGTTGCATAGGTTGGAGAAACAATCTCGCTAGTCGTGAGAGAGAGAGAGAGACTTTACTGCAAGTGAATGGAAGACATGAACCAACATAGCAAACATGTGAATAAATCTAATCAGAGAGACAACCAACTCCCACGGCGAAGTAAGCCTGAATCAGTAGACACATGACTTTGAATCAATAGCCTGTAACTTGTATAAAGCGACCTCGATATGACCGTTCACTCCTAAGCATACAAAGCAAACGATTCCTAGCACACGGACAACAATCGCGTCTTCAGAAACTACTGTTAAATAACGAGACCTTTCTACGACAACTCACATCACGATGTGCACAGAAGCAACTATACATCATTACTGCAAGTGTGGCGCTCACGTTCAGGACGACAAGAAGAACACATCCTGCGGCGTGCCCGGCTGCACGAAAGTAAAGTCGGATGAGAATACAAAAGGGCAAAAGGAGTGTACATCATGCACCAAGAAGAGGCTTGAAAAGGCCGCGTCAGGAAAGGCATGAGGATATGTTGATACGGAGGGAAGAGAGCTAGCCTTTTAAGAAATACTACGAAATTACATTCGTATTCTTGCCTTTGAATCAAATATTTCATCTAACAAATATAGCTTCTCTGGCCATTAACATTTTCACTATTGTGTTTGTCAGAATATTCGCAAAGATGAGGTCTGTTTCTCGATCTTGAACCAGAGATGCTCCGGTATGTACTCAGTATTTAGCCCATAATCAAGATCTTAGATACGGGAGGCCTGATAACCGAAATGCTTCAGGATTTAAAGAACAAAAGTTCTCCCTTCTGGGCTAATTCATCTAACACATGGGCTTGGTTCCGCGGGCCCTCGGAGGTTAATTCTAGAATATCTGGGTGCTGACAGCCAACCAGGAGTGGCCTTGGTGAACAAACTGGGTTAATTTGCCCGCTTCTGCGTCTATTCGCATGAAATGAGCAAAACATGCGGGACCGTGATGATGTTTTGCATTTATTGATTTGTTCAGAATGTCAGCACTAGCCCAGCCCTACGGCTTAGCACATCGCCAAGTTAAATCTGCAAGCACGGCAATGCCCGATAATGGCACTACATGGCGGCGGTTAGAATGCAAGCTCCCTTGAATTCCTGCTGGTTGCGGGAGAATATGCAAGCCACAGGATTCTTTGGCGTTGGGGAATTAACAAACCTTAAGAGCTAATTGTGATCCTTATTTCAAGGCTAAAAAGTTAAGATTGGCCAACCCGTAATCCCCTGTTTTGACGGGCGGTAAGCTGAAGATCCTTGCCATGCAGGGCATCATCGCCTCACAGGGCGCAGTCACTTCAGCGCCACCAAGTAAGTACCGCTAATGCCCGAGTCCAACCCTTGTGGGGACTTCTTATTTCATTTTCATCGTTTTCATTATAAACAGATGGACTGCCCTTGTCTTATCACGCAACGTACACGTGGGAAGTCAACATACCCTTCATCACCATCATGCCAGGAACACCATCAAGTCTCGGATGCGAAGGTTGTCGGAGACAGAAGAAGAGGGTAAGCAGCGCGGCCCTTATTCTCGGCTCTAGACCTAGACTTACCGTGCAAAGTGCGACCAAGTTAAGCCAACGTGCGGAAGATGTAAACGAATTGGCGTTCCATGTATCGGAAACGGCGTTAAGAGATGGAAATTCCATTCTTTTCAGAACGACAACCAAAGTCTTGTTGCAATGCCAAAGCGATGTCCTAGCAATCAACAAACTAAACTGTCATCCTCGCTGGTTCACATCCTTCAGACCGAGGACTGCAGATTTGATATTCGCGCTTTTGGTGGAAAAGTGATTCCAGAACTCGTATCGCAGATTGGATGTAACTCAGCACTCGACACTTGTGTGAACGCTATGGTTTCACTATACAGATCGCATCAGTGCCAACAATCGAGGGTTAGTGCCTTGACTCGATATGGAGAAGCTCTAACGGCGACCCGAAATGCTATTATTAGCACAAAAGAGTCGATCGTGATGAAAATGCAGATCGTTGTCGTCATGTTTGCCTGCCATGTGAGTATTTGCTTCTATGGCTATGGTGTAGCTGGGACTGACATTGGCATCAGTACTGGGTTGATCGAAAGGGGGTCGAGAGACATCGTGAAATAATATCAGTTTTATTTCGTGAAGCAGTTCAGAAGAAACAACTCGAGGACCTACAAGAATACATTGTGGGACTTACCCAACTAGCAGTACTTAACCCATTCACCGCATTCAACTACTTAAACTGACATCGACTCAGGTTATGGCAAGCTTCTTAAACACTCAATTCGAGCTAGGTCCCTGGTTCTGGGAAGCATGCGAGGTAATAGGAACTCCTCGACCTGTCAAATACCACCAAGGAAGCTTTATGAGTCTAGAGTCTGGAACTTTGGCTGAAGCTTCTATATACATGCGCTCACCCAAGAAACATCTTCAACAACTGAGATGTATATACGACGTCATGCAATTCGAGATGCCCAAGGTCCGACAACTTGTTTCTCTAGCGGCAATGGCAGCAGCGGCGCCTAACGCACAGGCTATGTCGATAAGAGTCTGCAGTTCTTACAGACTGGCATATGGAATCATGCTTTCAATGACTGCAGTCCTCAGCCATACTCTACAGATCTGGGACAACAATGTAAACTTAGTACAGGAGCTACATAACTGCGTGGATGCAAGTATCGTTCTAGTACAAGAATGTGAAAGTGCTCGACCTTATGGAGCGATATTTGTGCCCGACTTTCTCATGATGGTTTGGGCAGCAGCGACAGATGGATATCGAAACGATGAGTTGACGGATATACTGATGGATTACGAGAAAGATGCTGTTGGAGCTGACTACATGGGGCAAGCTTTGTCGGTAAGGGAACGGCTTTTTGCCATGGAATTGCGGGAGACTGCGGAAGATACGAAACTGGTTTTGGACCCGGCACTTGACTCAGCATTTGAGCCACTTGTGCTGGAGCCGATGAAAGAGGAGGAACAGTTCCAGCAAGGGGCTACCGAGTGTGTTATTCTGTAGTGATGGATCGAATAGATACCAAGAAATGAATTAGAATTTCAAAATACTCACTGAAAAAAGCCTGCGAAGAAAGACAGCAAACTGTAATCATAGACACATATAACCTCCAGGGGTTACAGTCAAAGAAGGCCAATCTGATGAGGTTCTCCCAGGCTACTTCTGATTCAACATTTAGCTATGCCACGTTGTCAAACAATGACGACTACAATCGAACCCTGGTTTTATTTTCCACTTTGGGATAGCTATCGCATAGCTAGCTCTGATTCACAGCTCTGGACCATCCCGTCACGGGGGTTCGGGATTCACATCCGCCGTGGACTAGTGATCCCACCGTTGCATTCCCGACGTATCTGCGAAAGCCTCTCGTTTTGAACGGCAGATCTCGGTGAGAGAGCTATGAAACGTGCATGTTTACCTTTTTGAGTCATTGGCAATCCGGGGAAGCTGTTTGGTGGCTGATCAGGGTTGGGTGTGAAGCTCCAGGCTGAGATTGGGCAGCTCAACAATTGCACACTTGTGCATGTTGAGCTATCTAAGAAATACCATTCATTGGTAGTTCACATGTTTGACCGAGTGCTCCGAGTCAATTCAACACAATTGCCGAAGTACTCATGCAGTTGTTGCCGCGTCTTAAATCGAAAGCTATCCTACCCACCTACTAGTCTCTCTCCCACCTACAATTAGATGACCGCTCTGCAAAAGGTTGGAAGCTCATGAGGATGAGTTTCTTAAAAATGCCTAAGGACAACAGGGCAGGACCCCCAGGATATATAGGCAGCAACTTTCACTGCATTTTTAACACTCGTCGAGGCCGTCATGTCACTCCAACACAGCCCCGTGGCAATGCTGGTCTTATTACCCATAATTTGTCAATTCAACTCAATGTGCACTTCCGTATAAGCGACAGAACTGCATTGAAACATCCGGATGCAACAAGCATCAGTCATATACGTGGCATTGAAACATGTGAATCATCCATCTGGCCGCCCAATTGCCATGTCTCCGAGCTCATCTCATGCACTTAGAACTCTTTTGAGAATAGACAAACGCGGGGTTCCAATCAATACTGGACGTCTAATTGTTCCACATGCTACCTAAACTTTGTCTAAGTTCGATTCCGAGGACCCGAGATACGCCCGCCTAGACTAACTCTGAGATCTGGCTATCATTTCTCTTTTTACATCTTCAGATTCGTAGATTATCTTAGATGCCCAAACTCTGTAATTCCGAGACAGACCTACTCGTTCGCACCCTTGCCCTCGCTGACCACTCAGCATCACGATAATAACCGCATTCCGAGGACCTCATCGGGTGGATCCGGGCTGGACCTGGGGAAGAAGGTGGCTAGTGGCTTCAGGGCCCTGCTTCTAGTGGTCCGGCGCTAGCTTCCAGTGGGCCGTTGACCTTGAAATATCGCCCGATGCTCCCCGCGACTGCTCACTACTCACCGAACACCCGGCCACCGATGCCGCTCACCTGAGCCGACATTTCGCTCAGCAGCTTATGATATTTTCTTGTCTTGCGACTCAGTTCGATTTCTTCTCAACATGACCAAGCCAGACGACAAAATATTGACCATGACCGGCTCAAACGCAAATAAAGTCGTCAAGCGCCAAAACGGCCGCGACTCTAAGGGTTCCTCGCGCCCTTCGTCCGGTGGCGCTCTCTGCAAGACTTGCACGCCATGTCGCCAGAAGAAAGTCCGTTGCGACGGAACGCGCCCACAATGCGTAGAGTGCAGCACAAACAATCTGCCCTGCGTCTACCCTCAAGATGCCCGACGAGAACCTCGACCCTCCCGCGCGCGCGTCCAAACCCTCGAGGCGACTATCGCCGCTATGCTGGATCACATGAAGGCCGCCGGCATCCTTACGTCCGAGATGCAGTCTGCCTGGACTGCAGAGCTAATGGACACCGACCACCCGTCCCGCCCTTCGCAAGATTACACGACCCATGGATTGAGCCGTCTCGCTTCCACTGCCGCTATCGCGAGCCCTCTCCCGACACCAACAGCGTCTACGGCTGCGCAGGAAATGGGCGCTAGTTTTCTATCTTCGCCGCCGAGAAGTAGCGTTGGTCCGACAGACGAGACGAAACCACGACTTGACAGCTTCAATACGATTCTCTCGCGCACGAGCCAAACACAAATCGACTCGACCGAACTCGCCCCCGTGAAATCAGTCCCTCGACCTATAAGCAACGACGGTAACGGTGACGGCACAGGCCTATCACCAAGTGAAGCCCGAGTAGCCGGAGTATTCCATGAGAACGGGTACGTCTCTGCGGTCCACGGTCTAGCCAGTATCATGAACCCCACGTCGCGCGCACAGCACCGAGAAAACATCAATAAGATGACCCGAAAAGGTGACGACGCTATATCAGCTTCGAAAGCTCGACTTATAAGCAATGCAGCGCTTCAACGGCAGCGAGAAGCGCGCATGTTCCGAAATCCACGGGACTTGATGGACTTGGATGGAGTAGATCCTGAGCTTGCGAAGCATCTTCTCGATTTACACTTCAACCGACAACATTATGCATATCTTATCTCATATCGGCCTGCTATTATGGACAGTCTTGCCAGTGGCGGTGGTCCTTTTGCCAATAAGCTACTACTCAACGCCATATTCTACTCGACCTCATTATACAGCGACCGTCCATGTCTCCGCGCCGATCCGGATGATCCACAGAGCGTTGGCAGACGCTTTTATGACCGATTTCGAGAACTTTTGATAGACGAACTAGACAAGCCCAGCATTCCTTCGGCTCTTGCTCTACTGCTCACAAGTGTATCTTTGGTATCGCAAGGAAAACCCAGTGCGGGTTGGAGTCTGTCAGGAACAGCACATCGCATGATCATCGATCTAGGATGCCATCTCATGCTGGGTCCTGATTATGAGAGTACGGGTGGTGTTAATGAGCAGCGTGTGCTACGGACCGACTTGGAGCAGGAGATGCGCAAGCGTCTTTACTGGGCAGCTTTCACAACTGATGCTACTCAGGCTCTATATCTAGGACGTCCCTGCATGTTCGCATCGGCGCAAGCCAGAGTTCCTCTCCAGCTACTCGATACATTCGAAGAGCTTGAAGAATGGGAACCCTATATCGACCCAAAGTCACCAGCCTCAGCTCCCCCACCATATGGCCGTCAACCAGCCCATGCTGTCTCAACATTTAGCAGTCTTGTGCGAATATTGCAAATCTCTACAAGAATCAACGATCTCTACGGAATCCAATGTGTCAAGTACACAACGGAATATCTTCTAAACAAGAAGGAATCCATTGAGAGAGAGTTTGAGAAGTGGCAGAATAGTCTTCCTAGCCACTTATGCTTCGACCCTGACGACACCACCACCATCACACCTCCACCACATCAAATCACCCCACAGTGAGTCTACCTCAGCTAAACCCATGTGAAAGATCAGAATACTGACCAGGATTACAGTACAACATTCCATGCTCTCACCATTCTACTACACCGCGCGTTCCTTGAGGAAGGTCATCTTCGACGCCACACCAACGAGGCCGCCAAGCGTCGCGGTGAAGAAGCATGTATCCAGAGTGCATTGATGATTCAGAAACTCGTCCGACGATATCGCGAATCTTTTACTCTCCGCCGTGCACCTTTCCTGCTCTCATACGCAGTCTACTCAGCCGTCATCGTCATTCTTCGCCAGGAACGACACGAGCGAGGTCAATTCACAGAGCCCATTTCCTTCTTCTGGACATGTCTCAGCGAACTGCAAGTCGGATGCAATTTCGGTCTCAAGAAACCCCTCAGCGTTTTACAAGACATGGTCCGTGAGTTCCAGACGAGCATCAAGGAGAGCGGTTCCGCTGGTCCGGAGCAACCTCAGCCTGCTGGTCTCGACGAGAGTTTCTTCTTCCCTCTCGCCATGGCTCCTGCGGCGTCTTCTATTGCGCCTAACACTTCTACCCCAACAGGTGCTTACATGTCTGCAACAGCATCGGATTATATCCCGCACATGGATCATTTTGATCCAGCGTTTGGTCATTCTCCGGGTCTTCTTGACTTCTTGAATGATCAGGAGAAGGATATCTCGCAGGATGCGCTGTATGGATTGTTTGCGCCGTCGCATTTCCCGTGACTGCTAGAAGGTGAACTTGGCGAGACATTTGGACCTGCTCGAGCGGCGTGATGTGGTCCATGAGCACGTTGCCTCGATTCACTGTTCAGTGATATACTCACAGGCCTCGTGCAGCCGAGGCATGCAATAATCGCGGTGAAGAGAATGTATGATACATCCTTTGGGGAAGTGATTGACAAACACTGCATCCAGCCAGTGCCGTCACTGAAGTTTAGCATCGCCTTCTGGTTACCCTCTTTCGCAGCTTTGATATCTTGATTGACTACAAAGCTGTTTTATCGCGCGTAGTTTGCGCTGCTGATATTTATGTCGAGATTTGTTGTCAATTATCGGGATATTCGGGATGGATATGATATGGATACGCATTGACGAGGGATTTTGTTAGCAAGCATTGTTAGATCTTTGAAAGCGTATAAACTCCAGAGGCGTTTAAAATGGGCTCAAGCAGTTATACAATACACTTTTTTACAAGAGAAATGCTTATGTCCCGAGTGCTGGCCACACCGTTCTTATGTTTTGGTTGCCTCGGGTTAAAAATCGCGGCTGTGAAGGTCACCCAGAATGCGCCTTTGCGCAAAGTCGCAATGATCTATTCTACCAGGCAATGCGCTACAGTTCATCTACTACAGTAGGTACTAGTTTTCATCTACTCCAGATAATCTATTTTTCCAGATCTGTTAATCACTGCCAGTTGTTGTTACACATCACTGAGGGCGCCTGTACGATGAGTCATCACCTAGTTCATCGCTGCGCCTAGTTGGGCGTTCTTCGTTCTTCTCGAAAGCACAAAACAGAAGCCATATCGCTGGAATCTGCACCAGAATAATACACCAAGAACGTATCAATCAACCTCATTTGAGTTTACCCCCAATACCTCATATCATGGTCTTAGAAGAAGCACCCCATCCGCGCGTCGGCGTCGGCGCCCTTATCTACAACCGCGATGGCAAATTCCTCACTGGCATGCGGATAGGGAGCCACGGAGCTGGTGAGAGCTATTCATAAAGAGGTCTCGGAGTTGATGCTGATATAAAACAGGTACTATTCAACTTCCAGGCGGTCATCTTGAACATGGCGAGAGCTTCTTCACTACAGCTGAGAGGGAAACGCTAGAGGAGACAGGCCTCCGAGTCCGCGCTGTCAAGCACGTAGCCACTACAAACGACGTTTTTGAGAAGGAAAACAAGCATTACATCACGATATTTATCCGGTGCGAGCTATTGGATGAGGATGCAGAGCCTCGGGTAAGTTGTGTGCAATTCCTTCGTGAGACTGAGCTGACATTGCTGCAGGTTCTTGAGCCTCAGAAATGTGAGGGGTGGTATTGGAAGACGTGGGACGATCTCAAGAAGCTTCTTCCAGGAACGGAAGAGCAGGGGGAGAGATTGTTTTTGCCGCTGGTTCATTTGATTGAGCAAACGCCTGATTTGGAGTCATTGAGATCGTGACGAGGGACAAATTATAGAAGTTGCTCGACTTGCTTTTTGGTTTGGGATGATTGATGATGTCTCACTTCTCAAACACTAGGTACTTTAGACGTAGACGGAATGCACGCTGCATCAACGAGGGTCCTATTGAGTTTTATACTCTGATATACAATTAATGAAATAGATGAAAGCCTCTTTTCTCTTACATGAGTTTATGATCATCGAAGAAATGAATGCTTTTGCTTTGGTCCAGGTTAGGTAAATCCAGTGTTGCTTCCATGCCACTAAAGCGGGTATGCAACTATCGCGACTCTTGATTCCAGTTAAGCTCCAAGCTCCCGTACCCATGATGACGATTCCCACAATCGCATTTTACAGCTTCACCACCAATGTCATAACCCCAAAATAATACGCTGCGCAATCGCAGCATGCCCCTATCACCATGTCAACCCTCTCCGAACCCCGTCGTCCCCGACTTCTCCCTCAGAACCGCAAGCTTCGCCACCTTCGCGGGATATGGCTACGTAACCTATTCTTCGCGCCAACGAGCCTTAGAACAGCAGACGACGCGGATCTAAAGTTACCTGTCGTTAAAGAATCGAGCCAATTGCATCCCTCAAGATCGTCTGAGAGCTTGAGGACCGAGAGTGTGCGCCCGGATGCGCTGAGACCGCTGCAGAAGCGTAGGACCAGCTTGAGCTTGGCGCATGCTAGTCCGGTGGCGAGGCAGAAGAATTTGGAGTCTTTGTATGAGGAGTCTGTTGGGGATGTGTTTTACTCGCTGCATGTGGATGGGGATGCTGAACCTGTCTATGTCAGCGAGGTGCGCGAGCGGGCGACTGTAAGATTTACAAATTGGGTGGTTGCAGCATAATCTGACTGTTTCTAGAGCTTTAACTTCAAGTTCTTTAGCCTTGAGGGCTGCGCATCGTCTATTTCGAGATGTCCGTCCTTATTAATACGAATCTGGGCAAGACGACCGAAAGCCGAATCATGGGTCTTTCTCCTCGAAGAGTCGGTCGACCTCCGGCGCCTCAATTTTATTGGAACACTTATGGACCGAACCTTTCCTCCAAACGCATTAATATTTCATTTGGAAGATGGTGTCTACTCTTTCGATTTCCCAAATAAAATATCCGAACCGAAGCAAGCGCCGCAAGTAGCCACTTCGTCATACAATGCGCTCATGAAGTTGGCCAACCTCGAAAGCTCAATTGAAGACGCGATAGAGACTCAACAGCGATTGATGGAAGAAATAAACCGCATGTTAGACGAAAGTCCGCCGGATAGATCGGGAACGGCGCAGGAAGCTGTTGCGACAGCGGAGAAATACGTGGCTGCGCAACGACGCTCGAATAAGCTTGCGCAAAGGAAACGAGACGAGCTGCAGGAATCGATCAAGAGTAGGCGTGAAGCTATCGCGACAGGGAGGGAGCTTCAGAACCAAGCCGAGACAGACATGGCGATCGATAGAGAAAAGCTGACTGCTTCGGAAGAGGCTCTGGAGCAGACGCAGCAGCAGATTCGAGACCAACGAAGACGTATTTGCGCCGACCTTGCGGACATATTCCCGATCACGCCAATTCCCAATGCGCCGCCGCTTTCTTTCCAAATATGCAACATCCCACTTCCAAACTCAACATACGACGCTCCAATTGCCAGAAACATCTCCGAAGACGTCTTGTCAGCTGGCCTAGGAATCGTCGCTATGCTCACAAAGCACTTGCAGTTCTACCTATCGCATCCTCTGCCATATCCCCTCGATTGGTTCGGTTCCAGGTCATATGCGCGCGACGACATTTCTCAATTATCAGAGAGGACAGTCTCTCACCGAGCGTTCCCTCTATATCTCCCCCGCGGCGGTTCAACAGCTGGTCAATGGCGTTTCGAGTATGCATGGTTCCTCCTTAACAAAAACATCGAAGCTCTTTGTTCATCCCAAGGCCTCCGCGTCGTCGACATCCGACACACGCTTCCTAACATCAAATACCTACTTTACGTTTGCAGCGCGGGCAGCGATCAGGTACCGGAGCGCAAAAAGGGCGGTGTCCGTGGATTATGGGCCGGTAGAATTAAAGGTCGCATGTCCACCATGTCGGCGCAGTTTGACGGCGATTCTAGTAGCGTGACGGACAGTCGCAGGGGTAGTATTGACAGCGATGTTAACCCACAAGGCGACGCGTTACGGAATGTGTTACTTAAGAGTAATGGGCATACGAAGGACGATGATGCACATGTTAAGAGTTTGGATGATGGGATTGCACTGCCGTTTGGAGAGGGCGATGCGAAGTTTACGTTGAGGACGAAGGGCTTGAGGGAGAGGCATTGAATGCTTAATTGGTTGTGATTGTTTATATTTTGTATAGCGAGGTGCTTTGAGGCATGCTTTGGAGTTCATAGATAGGATACTCGTTCAAACTCGTCATCGTTCCAGTCAGCCGGTTCATTGTCAGGCATCTCATCCTCGGATGCTCTTCAGTACCAACTGCCCGGATATGCTTTCTCAGGCTGTCATGAGATACCCACCGGCGAACTCGCCCCCGCTCCAATACTACTCTAAAGACACCGCCAGACCTGTCAAAAGGTATCATCGGGCCCTAGAATCAGGGTATAAATCATTCCAGCCGGCAAAACTCAGCGTCATTTACCACCCAAGCTCCGAAGTAACCCCGGGTAGTTCGTCCCAAACCACGCTAGACTCCAAGACTAGAAGCTATTCAGGGATTTCCCCCGCAAAAGTCACCCAACCCCAGGATCGAAAGTGTGGGGAGATCCTTGCTCGGTCGCGGCGCCGAGGACCGTTATACTCAATTTTCGGTGCCGAGGGCCGTTTACTTGAGATGTGCTGTGTGAGTGACGTTGAGTGAGGAGTATATATATCCTGGTTATGTCGTGTGCTATTGCAAGGGCTGTTGTAGTATTTGCAGGCCTCACTCACGATGTTGTGCTCTTCTCTTATCCTGGCTCTGGCAGCTGCTGTGGGCGCTGTATCCATAACACCTCCCAATAGCCCCGTTGTTGAACTGAGAAATGGTTCTTACTATGGTGTTCATAACTCCAAGTATAACCAGGACCTCTTCCTCGGTATGCCCTATGCGCAGCCACCGCTTAATGATCTGCGCTTTAGACATGCTCAACCATTGAACTCAACTTGGGATGGAGTGCGAAATGCAACGAATTATCAGTCGAAATGTTATCAATACTCATATCCATCCGGCCCCCTTAACGGCGGCTCTGACGACTGTCTTCACCTCAATGTCATCCGTCCAGCAGCCACAAAGGACAAACTGCCCGTTCTTGTTTGGATCCACGGCGGTGGTCTCGTCAGTGGCTTCAGCGGTGATCCAACCTCCAACATGAGCTACATCATCGAAGAATCAGTCAAGCTAGGCTCACCCATCATGGGAGTCTCAATCAACTACCGTCTCGGGGCGTGGGGATTTCTATGGAGCGAGGCAGTCAAGGCTGAAGGCGAAGGAAACAATGGTTTCAAAGACCAGAGACTTGCTCTGCAGTGGATCCAAGAGAACATCGCTGCGTTTGGCGGTGATCCGGAAAAGGTGACCATCTGGGGTCAGAGTGGAGGAGCTCGAAGTGTCGCATCTCAACTAACAGCATTTGGAGGTCGAGATGATGGATTATTCAGAGCGGCTATCCTTGAGAGTGCTACTGGATTCCACACTGCCTTCCGGGAGGTAGAGGTTGAGGGTGCTCCGAGCTTTGATAAGGGATATAAGTCTCTGCTCAACAGGACAGGATGTGAAGATGCAAAGGACTCACTTCAATGCCTTCGAGAGGTACCTTCGCTGGAACTCGCCGAGATCATCGGCAATGTCTCGTTCCCTGTCTATCTCGACATTGTTGATGGAGACTTTATCAGAGCTGACCGTTCGGAGCTGCTCCGAAAGGGCCAATTCGTTCATGTCCCCATTATCAATGGCGCTGCATCTGATGACGGAGACTACTTCAGCCAAAAGGGAGTCAACACAACACAGGAATGGGAATCATACCTACGTAAAGAAGGGGCAAGCAATGAGACAATCGCGATTATCTCAGCCTTGTACCCAGATATCCCCCGAGTTGGCCTGCCTGCAACTTTCGAAGGTCGCCCAACAGGAGAATGGGCTTCTTATGGAAAGCAATGGAAGCGAGCTGTTGCTTTTGGCGGTGATCGAGCTATGCATGCACCCAGACGAGCATGGAACAGAAAATGGGCAAAGAGTAATGTCACCACCTACAGCTACCACTTTGACGTTGTATCAGGCGATCGACCCGCCGTCCACGGCGCTGGTCACTCTGTTGATATACCCTTCGTCTTCCGCAACACTGAGCGCCTGGCTTTACTCAACGCCACGGAGCCAAGACCTGGTTCGTTCAACGAGGTGGCTGTTATGATGTCAAGGATGTGGATTAGCTTTGCGAGTGATATGAACCCCAATTTTGAAGGCATGGGAAGTGTTAAGTGGCCTGAGTATGAGTGGGATGGTGGAAAGAATATGGTCTTTCATATTGATAATTCTTCGGTTATTCATGTTGAGGATGATACGTATCGGACGGAACAGATGGAGTATCTTGATCAGAAGTTATGGGAGGTTGGGTTGCAGTCTGGACTATGAATAGAGTGAAAGTCTAAGCAGTCAAACAGGATGGTCAATACATGATCTGAAGAAATGATAGACGAGTGCTGAAAGAAAGAAGCTCCCCATTAAGCCCGAGCTCCTCCTATCGTCAAACAAGCCGTCTCCTTATTGAACATTCTGAGTCAGTTTGTGACACTTCAACACCCGAAGACCTTGCTCCATGCAAACGTCGAAACTCTTGGCATCTCCTTATATCCTCCAAAACCACCTCCTCAGGATCATAACCGGCTGCCTCCAGGGCTTCCATCCACAATTTCATGAGGCCCAAGCCTTCAGCAAATAAGGTAGGGCTAACTATCCCATCCTCCTCGTACCAACCTGAGCCACTGCCCCATTGTATATCGTAAATATTGGCGCCGTTTAATATCAAGCTGACCAAGTTATTCATGAGAGCGTCCAAAGGACCTAAAGGGTCATCAAAGGCTCTTAGCGCCATGTATATGACCGAATTTCCTGAGGGAAATGAATGACCTTGGTAGTCGGTTTTCAGTCCGAGCGCCTGTAATGCTAGCAACGTAATTTCTGACGGATCTCGGAATGCTTCAAATACACTCCAAGATGTAATAACCTTGATGCCTTGAAATTCCAGAAACTGTGCCAGTGAGCGAACTCCAGCAAGATACTCTGCCACGTCGTCTCCCTCGTCCTGATGAAATTGTAATGCCCCGGAATCCTCCGATATGATGTACCATGAAAATGGAGAAAGGTCGGAGTCGTCTGGATCGCAGCCGGCAGCGACGATGGAGTGAAACAAGTTACAAAATATTGACAGATCCTCGCCGCGAATTGACCACTGACCAAGCGCGACACCTTGGACTGCTAATTCAACAAGATCACGAAGTGAGTTCCAGCCGCACCTGTGCAATGTCAGTCATATAGAATAGTGGGGAGGCGTTGATAACATACTCAATATCCTTCTCGGTTGGATCAGCACCTTGAGAAAGGAGAAATTGGGCGGTTCTATAGCTGCTCTTGACAAGTGCATGCTAATTTTTCAGATATTAGTTATGATTCAAACCTCGAACGTGAGAAAGAAAACACCTCCAGTAGCGTCATGCCACCCTGATACCGATCGAAAGGGCTGTTTTGGTGGGTTTGAAAAAGCACCTGTACACCATCTGTATCATCGGCCATTATCAACTTAGCAATCCTGTCATCGATTGATATGATACGACGGATCGCTAACGACGGAAAAAGCGCTGTGTAGCCATGCGAATCGCGGCTGCTGCTGTATCTCAGAGATATGCCCCTTGTAGGAATGCGGTTGTTTGTGGGCCAAAAGTCGATGGTAATAGCCAGGAAGCGGTCTCTGGGCCTAGCATAGACTCGATAGTCAATACGAAAGATTCCGATATGTGGTATTGGTATGCAGTGCGACCATTTGCTGATCAATACTCCACGCCAAGTAGATGACCCAGGTGTTGAATTAGTAAGACTTGTGGTGATGTTCGTTGGGCCAAAGGTAGATAGCGAAGAATCAGGTTGAAGGCACCTAGAAGAGGGATTTGGTGACCTGGGTTCCCTAGGTCGAGAGTGTTTGTTGATAGAACTTTCTCGTTTACAGGTGGATATTCCACCGCTTGTATTCTTGTCAACCTGAGATAAGATTTGAGCTGTAGCATGTTTCATAACTGCTTGAACTTGTGGAAGAATGACGGTGTTGTTCATCTCAGATCTTGCTGCAAAACGCTTTTCAACCTCAGGTAGAATGTGGTTGTTCAGAACACGGCGTATGGCTTCATCCAAATGGCTTTCAGAGGCCATCATGTTCTGGTTTCTGCTGGCGTCGAGACTTTCCTGGTGAAGTTGCAAGTTTGATTCCATCATCGTATGAAGACCTGCCAAAGAAGCCTGGATGTTAGAATTAGACATGGTGACGTCTTGTTTTTGTTGTTCTAGAAGTAATTTGAGAGAACCCAAATCAGTTGAACTCGAGCTCTGCAAATTAAGGATCTGTCTTGACTGTCCTCTTTGGGGTATTAGTTCCACTTCGGTATACGATTTCTTATAATACTCACATATTCAGGGCCTGGAGTTGGAGAATTAGACAGGTCTTGTGGTTCTCCAGATTTTGTAGAGTCTGACGCGTTTCCGGCTTTTTCATGATCCATCTCATTTTGGTACCGAACTTGGCGGGATCTTTTCCATCCGTAACTTTCTGTAGGGTAGATAGCTCGTCGACAATACTTTTAAGCTGTCTGGTCAACATGATCTTCTCAGCCTCTTCGAAGGCCGCTGCATCAGCGGTTTTGCGAACCAGCTGGACGACATCATGGATATCTCGAATCACTGTTTGGAAAAGGTAAGCATTAGTCGAATGTTGCATATCGTTGGGATCGACTCACAGATAATGTGCCGTTGGAGCTCAGGTAGTGCATTGTTCAGGGCGGAGAAGAATGCATAGAGGGAAAGTGATGTACGAAGTGATGCATCGATGAGCTGAATGAAGCTTGCAGCAGCTCCCACGATGCCTAAAGCTTCTGCCATCATGCAGACATTTAGTATCGTACACGATCCCAGTACCAACTTCAAAAGACCCAAATAAAGAGGAGGGACACTTGTGTTTCATGGACCGTTGAAATGAAAAGGAAATGGAAGAAGAAAGGCTATGTGAAAGATTTTCAGCCAAGGCAACGAGGCGTTGTTATGCATAACCTACGAAGATGCGAACCATTTGCTGGTTGGTGGACGAGTATGCAGGCCTCATTCAACATGCCTTAGGCTGTCTTACACATAAGCTCACATCAATTATCAACCAATCGATCGCTGAGCAAGGCAAGCCCCACATGACAAGTCACCAGTGCATAGCCTCCTCGGTCTTGATACATGTTGCAAATTGCAAAAGATACAACGATCAATTCTTCGAAGTAGTTGCAGGATATTGGCCCTTTGATTTGCTGCAGATCCTCTTCCGTCGCCAGCACCTTCTATCCATAGTGGTTGTTGAGTAAGTGTCCTATCCGTCCACTGACGAAGCCTTATTGTGGTAATGATGAAGCTGACCACACCTTTCTAGCGAAAATGGCCGCGAATAGTTTTGTCTACCAGCCATTGGCTGACCCTGGTGGGCAAATTCGACTTGTGGAAGTCATCGCTCAGCAGGCTGACAAGCCACTTGGGTTGAGCCTCACTATTCACTCGATGGCCGATGATGTGCCCTTTTGCGCCATTTCCTACACATGGGGCGATGGCACACTCATGGATAAGATCCTCATTAACGGTTGCTCGTTAATGGTAACAAAGAATTGTTATTATGCTTTGACACAAGTCCACGCCAGATATCCTTCATGTCCAGGAAGACCTTTCTACTTTTGGATTGATTCAATCTGCATAAATCAAAACGACCATCATGAGAAGAGCTATCAGGTCGAAATGATGGGCGAAATCTATACCAAAGCATCCAAGGTCCTCGCCTGTATCGGACCTCAAGCAGACAACAGCCAAATGCTGCGCAAGGTTCTGGATGGTGTGCAAGAATTGAGCCCACAGCTTTACGCCGATCGAGAAACTCTAAGCTTCAATGCCTACGGAGATATCACCGATGGAGCAATTTCAAGAATTGAAGAATTTATTCAAGAATATTTACAAGATGTGACAACATCAAGACAAGACTACGGCGTCTGCTTTCGTAAGGCGTTTCTTGCATTTGTAAACCGAAGCTACTGGAGTCGAATTTGGATCATCCAAGAAATCGCTGCAACAACAAAAAGCGGCAGCCAACTTGAAATACTGTGCGGTCCAGATAGTTTCTCCAAGTCTGAAGTTAATCTCTGCTTCTATATTGGTGGACAGATGTTCAACGACATGCCTAGAGGCACCAGCGCAGAAGTCCGTTATAAGTTTGTCAAGCATAGTTTCCAGTTTGTCTTGGGAGTTCACGCTTCAACGCCCATACCAGCCAAGAAAGTACTTCTGTACATGGAACAAAGCCATTTTAAATGTGCCAGACCAGAAGACAAAGTGTATGGCTTACTCTCTCTGATCAAATGGCCTGACGGAATTGCGCCTATTCGACCCGTCTATGAACCCTCGCCTATTTTAGATCTGGCCCAGCTCTTCACCAGTATTACAAGCGACCCGGACCTCAATGTTTGGAGGGTTCTGGAAAGCCTTGAAGTGTATCACGATCATGAGTTGCTGAGGCCCCTTGTTGAGGCTAGGATGAAAAGTCCGCCTGAGCTTCTTGGACGAGGTAAATATCCGTCTATGTCATTCAAAATGGAATGTGACTTCTTGAGAATATTTGAGAATGATGAAGGCCGATTGGCTGCGAATCTTACGGGTCCTTATGGTGACAGCCCTTCCAACGAGGTCGACAAGAAAGTCACGATTCTTAAAGGCACGTGCAATGGCGATGACCAAGTAAAACTACTGTTTTCTGGCTCTGACGTATGTGCCTTGCTATGCAAAGATGCTCAAGCAGGTGACATGATAATCAGTATAGGAATCCAGGATTGCCTTCTCGTACTCAGGCGCAGCATAAAAGAGAACCAGTACGAAATAATAGGACAAGGACTTTTATGCTCTGGCTATGAATTTCCTTGGGATCTACCTTCAAAGCTGCCGTCTGAATGCTCGAAGCTGGACCAAGCACTATGGAGCGAAGGTAATTTCAGATGTTTGGCTGAGCTAAGAGAGGAGCCTATAGAGTTTATAATTCTCGCTGGCCAGGATATTGAGCTTGATGGGACTTGCAATACTGATAGGAAATTGGAAAGACTAGCTACAAGGGTGTGTGGCACCGTAGAGTTACTTAGTGGTTCCTAGATGACTCTAGTGTCTGAGTGAGGTAAAGGAATAGTTTAGGCTTGGTGTAATAAAGAAGGAGTGGCCATTGAGAGGGATAGGTACTGAGAAATCGGGGTTTCCCAAGATATAGGAAAGTGTCTCATATTTTGGGACTTCTGAACATGTGTTACGACCTAATTAAATTGGCGAAAGAGTGCAAGTTATTTCTCCATTTTCAGGTGAGGAGTGCAGACTAAGTAGCCGTATTTGTTGCAGACTCCTGTCAAGATACCTGCAGATTATCTTGGATTCTTCTGTATTGGCGAGTGGTCTGGGAACCATAGTTGATTTCTTGGACGCTGCTCTTTCCGCAAGCTTTGCTCGAGTGTTTGAGATCGGACGGGATAGTTGCCAACGTCTTCCTCTTACAACGGCGTTGCGTCGATAAGGGCGTGTGTGAATAGGCAAAAAATAGTGTAACGGCCAAATTGTGAGGGGAAATAGCCCTCTATAGTTAGCGCAGGTAGCTAATAACAACGCTATTCACAAGTGTCGATAAAGGTTGCGCCATGGACTGCCAAGAAGTTCCACACAATCACGCATACATAAGGAGTTCATGGTGTCTCATTGAAGGAGGAAATAGAAACAAGAAGCGCTGCTTTGAGGGATATATGAAGCTACAAAGATGAGAAGGTAGAAAAACATCTTATTGAAGAGTGGCTAGATATATATTCTGCAGGATGAGGTTCTGCTTTTCCCTACTCCCCTGAGTAAGCACGCATGTACAATGTCAAGCCTAATGCATAAAAGTGAAAAGACCTTCTGACGATAAGTCTGCATTGCATGGAAGTAGGGACTGCCTAAAGTTACCTAAAGTTACCTAAAGGTTAGGTATTCCTTAGGGGGGGAGGGCGGAGCAAGTTACTGCCAGCACCCTAAAGCAACCTCCTGCTCCATGATTTATCTTGTAGAGAAACCTTATTCAAGTGGTTGCCGTGGAAGATTTTGAGATATCAAGAGATGCATAAGCTCAAACAGTGACTCAGAAGGCCGGAGGCTCCTGTGTAGTTGATAGGCGGTTGGTGGTGGGTATGTCGTCTGGTTCAAAAGGAACTATGTGCTATGTGAGTAGGTTATTCAGAGTCCTCATCTAGTAGTTGAAAGGATGTTCTCATCTTGAGCGCTTCTTCAATACGTCCCCGTGGGAGCGCTCTGTTGGCCAGGGGAAAGGCACGTTAACACTTGGTGACATAACAGTGCTTGGAACTCGACCGAATCAAGGCATTTGTTGCCGGGTGCTCTCTTCGCTGTGCCAGGCCAACGTCGAGGAAGAGACGAGTAAACGAGTACCACATAGTTTTCTTGAGAAACTGTGATCTCAAGAAGTGTACACAGATAAAGTTGGGCTCACTTTAATTGGACGTTGTGCCTTGGCGACAACTAATCTGCAAACCCACGAGGTCCAAGCCTCGTTTTGCCACGAAAGGGGCAATTGATTAAACTTAAGGTAGACTCATAGTAACGATGCCCTATTGGCATTCTAATACTTCGCGGATTTGTACTTGAGATGAAGTGTGCGTTTCGTATGTACATACTTCATATTTCATTGCAAAGGGCAACGACATACAGTATAAATTCCGCCCTTTGAACCCGAACCATCAACCCAATTCCATTCTCTTCAAACACATTTCACCCTCTGCATAGCTTTGACACAACCCCCTAGCTTTATCCTATCCTTGTCTAGCATCTTGGAAACCTAGGCTTGACTTATTATCAAGATTCACTTGGCCTACCGTCTTGCTGAAACTTGAACGGTCAACATGTCTTCACCCAACACAGAGTCAAGCACGCCCAATACGCAGTCAAGCTCACCGAACACACAGTCATGTGCCAGTACGCCCAGCCCAGGTTAGTGCTTCCAGAGACACCTTGATCCATTCAAATGATGGCTGACCATTTTCTAGTATCACTGGCTGACAAGCGTCCAATTATCATATCTGGACCGTATGCCGATGACACCGGGAGACTGGTACGGAGACTCAAGAATGCCTACCCAGGCATTTTCTCTTTGCCCGCTATGCACACAACACGCCCACAGCGTCCAAATGAGACCGAAGGAGTGTCCAACTTCTTCGTAGGGATGACTCAGTTGGCAATCATGAAATCATACGGCGAATTCATCCATACCGATTGTTCTAACGGCTGTTGGTACGGCACAAGCAGAACGGCCGTCGCCAAAGAGATGGACAAGGGGCTCATCCCTATCTTGGACATTGGAACGTCCGGGATTAAAAGAGTCCAAAAGACCTCAAAGCTACACGCGAGGTATGTCCGCTTCAGGCGTTCGAGCTTTGACGGCCCCAGCGAAAGCTACGAGGATGGTGACGCGGACGATGAAGAATCGGCAGATGAGGGAGAAGGCGATGATGCCAGCTTGGTTTCTACAATGGTTTCAAGCATTGCTTCCAAGCTAAATGATGATCAGTTCATCTCAATCGTCAGCGACGATATTGGCGATGCTTATAAGCAGCTGGAAGAGTTTGTTTTCGGGTCTATGTACCAAGGACAGTGAAATGGACGGCACGACCAGGTTGACTCTTGACGGCCCTTGAAGGAACTCGATTGCCATGGCCTTGAATGGTGTGAAAAGAATTGTTTCTTTGTTATTTTGAACGTTTTCTTCTGTCCTGTTTATTATTTTCGGCTTAAGATTGAGTTATTTTTTACTTTTCTTTTCTTCTGTTTATCCTTTTTGACCTGAGATCGATCAATGTGTTGTTAGTTTATACGATTCCCGTTTTTTCTTCTGACACGTGGGATAACAAAGTATTTTCTTCATGCTTGTGATGAATACAAGTGTTTGAGTCAAAGTGTTACGCTGGCTTGTCGTGATTTGAGGAAGTTACAGGTTGTGGGTGAGAAAGGTTTTGGTGGCCATATAAAAAGCTGGTTATCTAGACTTTCGTACATGTTGTCCGTAAGGTTCTACCACCAAAGAAAATTAGAGTTTTTCACGTTACAGCGGAGCGCGTGTACTTGATCTCCTGCTCTACCGTGTCTCGTCAATCCATCTCCCCATCCAGCGCCTATTAATCTCCTTTGCCTCATCTACCATTCCAAGCTCGAGCAAAAGCTGGATAGTACCCCTCGCAGCCGAGTATATCGCTGAACTGATCCAAGCCTGTGTCGGAGCGGTATGTTCTCCAATAAAGATGGTATTATGTTCAGTGCGATGATACGCGGGAATGTATAGCTTATGTTGTTCAACATCCGGACGACACCATGAAGTTGCTGTATGCTCATCCTGCAACCAACATAGCCGCTCATAATCTCCGGTGTACAGCTCACGCGCTTCTTCCCCGTGCAGACTCACGATTGCGTCCAGGACCGCTTGGACGTGCTCTTCTTCGGAAAAGCTGACGAAGCGATCACTCCAATCGCCGCCACGGTAGTGTGTGATGAGACCAGGTCGGGACTCGTTCAATCCATAGACGGGGTAGTATAAGGCTCCTATAGGTCTGCTTTCGGGAACAGAGTAGCCGCCAAAGATGGGTCGCTCACCCTTTTCCCAGAAGCGCTCGGAGAAGAGGAGTGAGACTTTGCATGCAGACTTGAACCGAAGGCCGGCTTCGCTGATGGCGCGTCCAAGGACAGAAGAGAAAGATGGCAGGTCCATGAAGCGGGTCATTGTAAACGGGACGGCCATGATGGTATAGTCATACTCCTTCGACTCAAGCGTACGGTTCTTGACAGTGGGGTACCAAGAGAGCTTTGTACGAGTTTGGCCGTCATGATGGATAGGCTCGAGCTTCCTGATCTTTCGATTGAGGACGAGCCTATCAGAAACATGGGGAATAAATGCATCGGTAAGGCGATTGAATCCACCATCAATACACTTCCACTCAGTCTCCCCCAACGAGTCTTTCGTGCCGTCGAGTGCAAGATTGGAGTTATGCACCATCTCATCCCAAAAGACATCGTAGTCAGAAGCGGTCCAAATAGCATCTGTGACGTTTTCACTGGCGCGGAATACTTCCCTCATCATGCATTGCTCACTCCAGTCGTCATAGCCTTGGTCCATGACTAGTTTATGCGATCGCCAGACATCAGCTTGAATGGCTTTGAGCATGGTCTCGTTTTTGAGAATCTCGTTCATACGGTGCTTGGTCTCGTTGTACTCAGCAGAGACCATTGCCGGTGGCCTTGCAAGACTTGGGTCCGCCATGATATCCGCCCTTGTAGGGACGCTTCCATCATGATGTCGGCCAGTTCCCCAAGCAATGAGCTCGTTCGGATGATGTTGGATCCATGGGATAAAGTCCACTTTCCACCTCGGGTCATTTCCATTCATATTATTGAGAGTCTCAGCCAGCTGGTAAGTCAGACCATGTTCCGTGTATTCATGTGTGGAGTTGTCGCTTTTGTATGTGACAGTATAAGGCAGCCTCATCGGACCCATCTCTGCAAACTCTTGTGTACCGCCCACAAACTTGGTTCTGAACCGTCCACCGACTCTTTCGCTGGCTTCGATGATCTCCCAGTTATGAAGGCCAATACTGTCCAGCATGAGAGCGGTGGTAAGTCCTGACACGCCACCTCCGACGATGGCGATGGAGGCGTTCGGGGTCTTTGAGGGGGAGGCACAGTTGAGCTTTGCTACATCATCAAACCAAGCGCCGATTGAGTCAAAGTCTTCCATATGAGGTTTCTGAGTACAAGGAGAATGAGAACCTTTTTGATGAGCCTTTGCTGGTATCGGCTCCCCTTGTACTGTGCCCAATACAGGCAGCAGGAGGTTGATGAAGCGGACCATTATCGTTATGCTTGAAACGATTAGAAGAGTTTGAAAGAGTAAACAAATCTTGAAGAAGCTAACTCAAGGAGATGCTGGCCCTATAAATATTTCCGCTCGGGACTGGGCGCAAGTGAATAGGATGGAGTTCCATTGTGGTGAATTGCTACATGGTGATGGCTGCTCAATATCATTTTGACCTTGATGGTCGCGCTCATTGAGTGGGAACATTCGATAATACAAAAACCCATCAAATATGGCGCACAAAAGATCTCTTACACCACCGGCAGTTGGAGAGATCAAAGTCCACATAAATTGATCTGCATGCGAAAGACCTTGATGGCTTGGCGTCCGCCCCGTTCAGGGCTTTGTCGCCGATCGCTCCTACGTTACCGCGTAAAAGACTATTTAACAAGAAAATTAAGATATGAATGCAATTTGCTGTCGTTGCATGACAGTGAAGCTCCATCTTCCCGCAGCTCAATGCATCTGTGGAGCTTTCTATCCGGGTGCGCGAGATTAACGACTCTGACTCTGTCCTACGATGCTTCACTGAGTGAAATAGAAACGAATGTGCAAAAGAGAAATCGTATATCTTAAAAAGAAAGGCTATCCAATCTTGCGAATAAAAAGGAATGTATGTTAATTCACTGTTCAGTATCCATCAACCCGACTCTTAGACTCTAGGCCCCCAAAGTCTCATCCTCTCAGCTTCGAAGCCCGCCTTATCCTCCGCCGTCGTCTTCAAAAACCCAATCTCCTTCCAGATATGGATGTACTTCCTCACCACTGTCTCCGAAACAGGTCCAACAGCAGACAGCGACTTGGAATGCTCAAGTGTGTTCTTGACGTCTAGAACAAGCCCGCCACAAGCCATCCGAAGATAAGTATCTTCAAGGAAGTCCGCTAGTAGAGCTGCTGGGTTATCCTGCTGAGGTGCCTTTCGAACCATGTCGAGCCAGTCTTTGAAGGGGACCAGGTTGGGAATGCGCAGGGCGTCGGAGAGAATGGTGTTCACGTCGCGCCATTGCTGACCAACTGGGTTGTCAATGTGATAGATGGGGTGAGGAACACGGTCAGAGATAGCGAGGTCCGTGAGGGTATCTGCGATATCGTTCACAGGAGTCCAGTTGAGGTTTCCATCGACGTCAGGGAGAGCGTTCAGGGTCTGAGAAGACTTGATAAGGAATCCGAAGTGTTCCATTGGATTCCAGTAACCACTGGTCTTAGAGCCAGCAATCTGACCAAGACGAACAACCATGGGGCGAAAACGGCTGGGATACTTGTGAAGAGTCTCATCAAGCATTCTCTCGCAGCCCCATTTCGCTTCTGCATAGCCGTTACCGAGGAGTGAGTCAATGGTAGCTCTATCCTCGGGCACAACAATCTTGCCAGTCTGACCAGCTGCTAGACCCCACTGTCCAACAACGCCAATTGAGGAGATCATCTGGAAACTGAACTTGAAGTCCTCAGGGCGACTGGAAGCGCATGCTCGACTCAGGTCAAGAAGATTGCGGAATACCTGGAACTGAGACTCAAAGCCGGAAAGGGGACGCTTTGCACTCATAGGCCAAGCATTGTGAACAATGTGCGTGACAAACTGTATCATACAGGCGTACTCGCTATCCTTAAGCCCAAGCTTAGGCTTAGATGTATCAGCCTGGAAGATTCGGAGCTTTGACTTGAGATGATCGGGGAAGCGAATGCCCTTGTCTCGCATAGCCTTGTATTGCCTCGTCGCAGGGTCTTCCCTGTTGGCGCGATTGAGACAAACAATCGTGCGAACCTCTTCAAGTTGGGCGAGGGCGTAGACGAGATGGCTTCCAAGTCCGCCTGATGCACCTGTGACAAGCACAACGCTTTCGTTCTTGCCTAGAGCAGGACCATCGGGAGTGGAAGTGGGAGCTGAGAAGCCAGCGGTGTATTTGTTGACGAGATCAGTAATGGCTTCTTCTCGAGCAGCAAGAGTGGATGTGTCGCTGTGGGTGACGGCAGTCTCTTGAGCAACGGCCTCGGAGACAACAGGCGGAGGGATAACTGTAGGCTTGCTGACTGGGGAAGAAAGGCCCATTTCCCTGGCCAACATGGCCTTCAGATCGGCTACAGTCTGACACTCCATGAACAACTGTTCATGTCGAACATCCAGACCAAAGGTATCCTGGAATCTACTCGCAATGACAAGCGATAACAGAGAATCAACACCACAATCAGCAAAGTTCGTATCATCATCAAGATCAGAGCGAGCAACGCCACTCTCTTCAGAAATAATCTCAAGGGCACGCTCAAACTCAACATCGATCGAATCAGCGAACTCTTCCTGAAGCTCTGGTGTAGCACTTCCAGTACTTGTCTCACGACCAGAGTCACTAGCCGCAGAGGATGAACTTCCGCTAACGTCTTCGTCTGCGCCAAGGAAATTTCTCAAATCTTTGACTGTTGGATGTTCAAAGAAGAGAGCGTTGAAGTCGAGGTCAATATCGAGCTCTTCCTGGAAACGAGCCGAGATGGTAAGGCCGAGAAGAGAATCGATGCCGACGTCTGAGAAAGTTGTGCTGTCGGTGAAGTCAGAGATGTCAATACCGCTTTCTTCAGAGATGATGCGGATTGCGGTTGAGAATCGTGCTGGTTCGACCTTGACAGATGGCTTGTGCTGTGTTGGCTTGATGGATGTCTCTTTAGGAGTGATTGAGGGAGTGTTGCGGGGCTTGTCTTGAGTCTGAGCCTGGCGTTGAGGTTGACCCTTTTTGCCACTCTCGATGGAGAGGATGACCTTGAGAACTCTTCGTGGAACACCTTGGATCTAGAAGAATGTCAGCACAATTATGAGATGAATTACAGAGCATGCACTTACCGCAATCTGCCCAAAGAAAGCGACAACACGATCTTGGTCAAAGATAGTCACATCACCATACCAAAGCTTATCCTTTCCTTCATGCATCTGAGTATAAGTAGTATACTCCTTCTCAAAGTCCAAAGGCTCAAAGAGCTCCAGTGATCCCCATCCGTGGTTCATGAACACATCCACGTCAATGTCAGTGTGATCATTGCAGTTCATAGCGAAACCGCACGACTGAGTGAGAGCGTCGATGACAGCGGGATGAGTATGGAAGTCGCCATCGCGTTTAACTGTGGCGAAGCTGATCTTGCTAGATGCTTCGAGTGTCTCGCTGTTGAGGACGACTTCGTCAATGGCGCGGTAGTCGTCGTGGAAGCGAGCCAATGGGCGGATCATGCGGTAGGCCATGGGGCGGTTGAAGCGTGCGCTTTCGCCGGTGGTGATCTGGTCGCGAAGGGTTCGCATCTTCTGCTTCGTATTAACAGCCTGGGTTTGGAGTTGCTGTTGGTGGGTTCGGTCTTTGAAGAGGACGACACAGGCGGAGTGTTCTTGCAAGTTGCCCTTGTTCTGTGACAGTGTTAGTATGTGCAGTATATGAATGGTCAGAAGCTTACATCAAAGGACACGAACTTGATCAACACAGACTGAGATAGCCATTCTGCTTCGGCGTGAGCTTGGATCGGCTGTTTGGACCCATCGCCTCGGAGGATTAGTGCCTTTGAGACGGTCATATCAGAGACAAAAACCATATCATCCTTCTGTTGAGGCTGATATCGCTCAAGCAAGTACTTGCCCAGCGTCAAAGCAATATCCGCGTACACAGATGGTGTGCAAAGAGGAATTCCATCGACTTCATGTCCCTGGACGAGAGGGCTTAAATCCTTGCGCGCAATATCTGCCTCAACAATAATATGAGTCTTCTTAGAATCGCCACTCTCTTCGACAACACTGTGGATAGTAGTACTTTCAAGCTTCGGTGCGTTGTTGATAATCAGAGGAGGGTCTCCCTTGCGCAGCGACCAGTCATTGACGTACTGGATCCAGTATTCTTTGAGATCCCAGCTATAGGCTGGAAGTGCAACGACTGAATGGGCACCGGGGAAGTTGCTCTGGTAGTCAGCCCAGTTGATGTTTGCACCAGCATCGTAAAGACTCTTGAGCGCCCCGGATAGCATCTCCCATGGTGCTCGACCGCGTTGGAGCGAGGCGACGCATGTTATCTGCTGACCGAGAGTAGGCTTGACCATACCTGCGACGGCAGGATGAGGGCCTACTTCGAGCATCATGGTACGATCACTGATGATGCCATTACGATAAGCCGTAGTCAATGCAGAAAGCATATTGACGGATTGTCGGGAATGCTGTGCCAGATAAGAAGCGTTGAAAACATCCTCATCTTGGACGACACTACCATCAAGAGGGCACAGAACCGGAATGTTGGCTTGAGAGAAGGTAACACTGCTAGCCAGCTTCTCAATGTCCGAAACGACTGAATCCAGTTGAGATGAGTGGAATGCATAAGGAACTTTGAGGAGTGTGGTCTTAAAGTTAGCCGCAGTGAGGAGTTCTTTAACCTTGGCGATCTGCTCATTTGGTCCAGCAAGGACAGTCTCAATGGGGGAGTTTATACAAGCAGTCTCATACTCTTGTCCCCTCAAGACCTCAGCGATCTCCTCTCCAGATCCCTTCACCACAAGCATGGCATGTGTACCACGGGTACACTTTTGCTCAAGCAACTGTGCTCGACCACCAACCAGAAAGAGGGTATCCGTATCGGAAAGTACCCCAGAGACATTAAGAGCAGCATATTCTCCGAGGCTATGCCCCACCACAGCAGTTGGAACAATTCCCCAAGAGGCCCACAGCTTGCTCAGTGTTATCTGAAGACAAACACTAGCAAGCTGGACCAGAGATGGTGCAAACTTGCTCACATCAGGTTCCTCAGATTGGATAAAAGGTAGCATCGATGTAAATCCCAAGTTCTGAGCAATCTGGTCAAGTTGGAGTAGCTCATTGCGCACAAACGTGTTCTCTTCAAAAAGTTGCTTGCCCATTCCGGGGTACTGAGCTCCCTGGCCAGTGAAAGTGAAAACAACCTTAGGCGCGCTCTTAGGTCTTGTGACGCCAGTATTGCTCTGGAGAGCAGTCTCAATTTTGGAGCAGATTTCGTCAGGCGTGGAGCCGGAGATAAGGACGCGGTGTTGATGGTGGATGCGTCGAGCTGTGGTTGTGTACGAAAGCTCAGCGAGAGAGACGGAATTGGTGTTCAGGAACTTGAGCATTGATCGCATGTTCCCTTGAAGAGAAACACCACTCTTGGCAGTGATTGCTATGGGGAATTGGAGGCGTGAGTCCTTTCCGGTAAGGAGTGGTTGCTTGGGTGGCGCGTCTTGGATCAGCAAGGCAGAGTTACCACCCGCAGCGCTAAAGTTATTGACAAAGACACGTCTGGGATTAGAAACAGTGCCTTTCTCCCATCGAGTTGGCTCAAATGCAATGCGGACATTGCGTGCCTCGAGATCAGTTGGGAAACGATGGTTGATCTTGGTCTTAATACCGCAGTGAGGAACAATGGTGTTCTTCTGTAGCATTTGAAGGACCTTGATGACACTGCACACACCAGAGGCAGCCCCACCGTGACCGATATTTGATTTCGCTGAGCCTATGAAGAGCTTCTGGCTATCTGTTCGAGCGACTTTGCCCTCAGCTAGAGGGGGTGCGAATGTCTCCAGGACGCTGGACATTTCGGTGGCATCGCCAGCTTGAGTACCTCTGCAGCATCGTCAGTAAGGTTACCGGCAAAGTTAATGAAGAATACTCACGTTCCATGCATCTCAACATATCCAACGCTATAAGGATCAACAGCAGCCTCATTCAAGATCTTGTTGAAAATAACCCGCTGCGCACCAACGTGTGGTCTCGTAATGGACTCCGACTCGGCAGAATGATTCGTATACGCACCAAGAATAACACCCAAAATGGGATCATTCTCAGCAACAGCATCATCAAGGCGTTTAATAATAATAGTCGCTACACCCTCGCCTCGACAATATCCATCAGCACCATCATCAAACGTCTTGCAGTTGCCGGTGCGTGACAGGAAATGACCACGATCCAGGCCAGAGTGATAGTCTGGGTTGGTTAGGACATTAGTACCACCAGCAATCGCAGTGTCTACGTCGCCCTGCCAAAGCGCGTTGCATGCGAGATGGATTCCTGCAAGACTGGAGGAACACGCCGTGTCGACGGCGTAGCTGGGACCGCTGAACTTGAAGAAGTAGTTGATGCGGCCTGGAATGAAAGCTCTGTTTCCACCAGGGATGAAGTACGTGTCAATAGCCTGCGCGCTATTCGTTTCCAACCAATCGTTGCTGGTAACTCCGTAGAAAATACCAACACGATCAGGACGAGTGGATGGAGTTGCATCAGGGACGATACCGGCTTGTTCGATCGCTTCGTAGGCTGTCATGAGAGCGAGTCTCTGTGCAGGATCGATCTGGGGAGCTTCTCGTGGGGAGATGTTGAAGAAGCGAGCGTCAAACTCAGCTGGGTCATCCAACCAACAACCAAACGGTGTAGCGCTTGTGTTCTTGGCTTGGCCAGTTGGGTCGACGTGTGTCTTTTGATCCCAGCGAAGACTTGGAACAGGCTTGTGAACATCGAGGCCTTTGTAGAGAAGATCCCAGTAGGCTTCGTTGTCCTTCGCACCGGGGAAGCGACCTGACATGGCAACGATAGCAAGCTTTGGCTTGTTCGAGCCAGACTCAGAAGTACTTTGAGCGTTGGTTTTCTGGTTGGGTGCTGTGGTGTCTGGGACAACAGAGTGAAGGGGTGTCTTCTTGAGAGCAGTGTAGATCAAATGCTCAGCATTAGAACCAATCGACACAACACTAAAGTGCTCCGACCCAGTACTCTCAAGCGAAGCCTGGACATCTTCAAAGATACAACTCCAGCGCATAGGATGGACCAAAGCCTGAGCAATCGCATCTTCCAAGAGCGTGGCGAAGCTTCGCTCTTCAGGTTTGAAGCCTGTGCTTGAGAGAAGAGGGATCTGCTCAGATAGGGCAGTGGCTTCCTTTAACATAAGGCCTGCAACAATTGTCTTGGCGTCCTTTTGGGAGTACAGGTGTGGTGCGTGGTACGCGCCGTGGATGGGGATGTATTTGCAGATGATGTTCTTGTAGGCAAGACAATGGGTGACCTGGTTGAGGCGCTTGGGTGGACCACTGACGGTAATACCGTTTGGTGCGTAGGCGCTGATGTAGGGCTTGCTTGTCAATGGAATATCCTACAGAGAAGTGTTAGTACGTTGGTCTGTCTTGTAGTCAAGGTAACTTACATTGTGATCGGAAAACTCTTGCAGAGCAGCTATAGCCTTTGGCCCCGGGACAAGAAGAGCCCAGCTTTTGTTAAAGTCTGAAGATGAGTCAATTCGTCTAGCAGTATCGGTGACCAGAAGTCCGGTTCTGAAAGCTGCGATGACGGAGGATACAGCCATTGGGATCAGGTCTGCGGTGAAGCTACTGCAACTAACAGCCGCAGCTGCAAAGGCGCCAGTGCAGAGTCCAACGACCCTTGTATTCTGCGCATCATATGAGGAAATCCCCGCTTGACTATATAAATGTGAGCTTGAATAAGTTCAATTGGTCTTCGTTACATACCTGATGAATGTACCAAGCTGATACAAAGTCGTCATCGCCATATCCAAAGCCACACATCGCGGCCCACTCTGATCCCAGAGCAGAAGATCTTCCTGGCACGTAAACCGCGGAAGATCCTTTCGGATACTAAACGGAATCTTGAACAGCTCAGCGCGGAGGGCATTGTAGGCCTTGTTCAGGAAGTCGTTGAGGAAAAGGTTGTCCCGCTTCTGGAGCAGGTTCTGTAGACCGGGTTGGACGTCAAAAGTTTGGTCTCCGAAGAGATAGAGCTTGAGATGAGAAGACATGACAAAGGTGTTGAATCTTGTGAGTTTTCTGGTTGAAGTCTATTTTGCTTGTCTATGGTTGTTCTGGTTTACACTTTCGACGAGACAGTGGCTCTTATATCTATCCTGTTGACCATCTTTGATCCGATCTTCTTGTCTATCTTACTGTATCTTCAATATTCCGCCATTCTCTATCGCATCAAGGGATCTTCAGTAATCTCCGTCGGAGTCCGGAATATCAAAAGTTGTTTTTTTTTTGATATCGTCATCACGGTCCTGTTTCACGGACTTCATTCAAGAATGCAATTCTCCGATCTCAGCCTCATCTCTGTCAGATAATGCACCTTTGACCCAAAGCAGGCAGATTATCCTCTGCGTCGCACAAAAGCCGGCAATCTTAGCCGTTCAAATCATTGTAAGACGGCATCCGAGTCTCGGGGATTGCCTCGGGTACAGGAGATTCAGCTCGGGAACTTCACGGCGATTGAGGAGTTCGGGCGCCGCCAGGGTTATCATCTCTCATAAAACCTGATTAGGCCGCGATATTTGCCTTGTAGCAACAAGAACGATTGATCCTTCATCACGAGTCAAAATGGACAAGACGGATAGAGACGCTGTTATCGAGCATGCTGCACAGCTCAAGCATATCGTGCATGATCCTCACAGTTTCCTCACCGAACTTGTCGTTCAGCAGCAGCAGTATCACTGCATCGGCTGGCTTTGCCACTTCGATGTCTTCTCACACATTCCCCTACCCCCAAAGTCTCAAAGCTACACAGATGTCGCCGCCAAAGCCAAAGTTCCCCTGCCAAAGCTCCAGTCTGTAGCGCGCATGGCGATGACTGCTGGTCTACTATGTGAGGTGAAAGGACAGCTTGCTCACAATGCTTTGTCCGCGCAGTTCGTCACGGATGTGCATATGAGAACACAGCTACTTCATATCTTCAACCAGACTGTTCCTCTTATGACCGGCTTGGTACAGGCTACTGAGAAATGGGGCGAGACGTCTGCGACAAATGAAACGGCGTATAATATCGTTCATAATACTGATGTTTCGTTCTTTGAACACTTGAAGGCTCGACCGGATCTCAATGAGGGTTTTCAAGCTTATATGAAGAGTCGTGCTGTTTCTCACACGGGCTCTAATGTTGAGCATCTGCTTAGCGCTTTTGACTGGGAGGCCTTGGGCCAAGCCCAAGTCGTCGATGTAAGTGTTCCCCTTCAATTGAGATAATGATGTATTGACACGCCCCAGATCGGCGGAAGCAGTGGCTCCACTGCCATCATGCTAGCGACAGCATTCCCTTCGCTGAGCCTGGTGATCGAGGATCTCCCAGAAGCAGCCGAAAATGCCAAGCTTCGCCTGAAGGAATTGTCTTCAGACATCGCATCTCGCATTGAGGTCAAGGCCTACGACTTCTTCACTCCCCAACCCATCAAAAATGCTGATGTCTACCTCCTCCGCACCATTCTACATGACTGGCCCGACGCAGATGCTATCAAGATTCTACAAGGCGTCGTCGCAGCCATGGGTCCGACCAGTCGTCTCTTGATCATGGACATGGTGCTTCCCAAGCCAGGATCTGGGTCAAGAACCTTTGAAGCAGCGCTTAGACAGAAGGATCTTACTATGATTCAGTGCTTTAATGCCAAGGAGCGAGAGGTAGAGGAGTGGAGTGCTCTTCTTACCAAGGCTGATGCACGATTGAAGATTCGCGCAATTGAAAGACCTGCTGGGAGTGAGCTGTCGGTCATTGAAGCTGTACTTGAGGAAGCTTCTGAGGAGGCGGACTGGCTTTAGATTTGTTGCTAGATATTACGATGATGAAATTTCATCCTTTGACTCAGTCGGTTTCATATGCCTGAATGATCGTGATGTGACTCAAAATACTCGAGACTTGATCTCATACGGCCGCCCAAGGTAGGTAGGCTGTCTCCCTGTCTTCACTGAGCCCAGGACACAGACTCAAGGGTGTCTTTGGTGGGCTTGAAGCGAAGTTTCTGTTGATTCTGTCATAATAATAACTCATACCGTCTCCCAGTCTCTGGTCTCGAGGTTTGGAGTTTGCATTGTGAGCGAGGCTGCATGACTAATGTCAAAGGCACAATGAAGCATCCATCGCCAATCCCCTCCCCTCACCTCACCAGACGCGAAGTTCAAGTGGACATACTCAATTAACAATCCTCTACCCTAACAAACTAAGACCAGTCACCATCCTGAAGATCCTCCAACTTCTGCCCCGCCTTAATCTGCTCCTGCACCTCCTTCATCGTCCAATGCCTATACTTATGGCCCTTGGGGAAATTCGTATTAATCAACGGAATCGCCCCATCACTGACAACATGATTCAGCGCCTCACAGAACTTCTCATACGCATATGCCTCCGCATCGTGCGACCACACCCACTTCGGATACCGCGATCGAACCAGCGCCGGGTTCTTGGCAATCGCATCCCAATCCGTGTGCTGCTTCAGCTGCTGATTCACAAAGCCCATCTTCTGTCCACACGAAACTCGTTGGAAGCGTAGTTTGTTGTATGCCTTTGTTGCGTTGGCGGCTTGGGCTTTTCCGCCGAGTTGGAGGCATGTTGCGAGGGTTATGCCGTCTTCGATTGCTTGGGTTGCGCCGTTGCCTGAGGTTGGGAGGAATGCGTGCGCGGCGTCGCCGAGTTGCACGACGCGGCCGCCGGGAGACGTCCATTGCTCGTGGGGATCGCGGAATTTGAGCTGCCAGTTTACCACGGAGCCTTTGGGAGCGGTGCGGATAAAGGCGGCGATGGCGGGATGCACGGCCGCGTTCTTTTCCATCTCGGTGATGACTTCTGCTGGGTCTACGTCTGGGATCCAGGATTCACTGGCTGATTCGGCGTGCTAGAGGAATGTCAGAGCTCATGATTGATCATAGGAGGCTAAATCAGCTTACCGAGTGGATGAAGCTCCAGAAAGCCAAGTCGTGCGTGAGGCAAATCATGTTGTGAGAGCCATTTCTGCGAACCGTCAGTTCATCACATCTCATCTGAGCTCCAGGCGACTCACCCAAGCCAGAACTGCCAAATAGGCTGATCACCAGGCTTAAAGTTCCACATCTCCCGAACTTGAGGATCCTTCAGCGCGTGTTCAACAGGATATCCCGCGCGATAAATGGCCTTTCCACTAGTCGTCAACTGCTTCGGCATGCCAGGAACAACAGTATTCGACTTTGTCCGCAGCCCATCAGCCGCAACAACAATATCAGCAGTACGCTTCTCCCCATTCTCAAGAACAACTCCTCCAGCGCCCTGTTCAAGATCTTCCCAGTACTCAACGACCTTACATCCCCATTCAACCTGAATACCCACACGTTCCGCCTGTCGCAGAAACGCGCGGTACAGTTTAATACGACTGTGCGCATTCACAGATGGAAATCCACGACGGCCTACCAAATTCTCTGGGTCATTAAACATGGGCGGTGCAGGACCCCAGATCCGCTCGCCGCTTTGCTTGTAGTACGACATAGCGACGTCGTACTGGTCCTCCTCAATCTCATAGCCCATGTCAGGCCAGTGTCTGAGAAGAAGAATGGCGCTGGGTTGGATTTGCACGTTGTCGCCTGTCCAAACAGGACTTGGGCTGCGGTCTATAACGCGGACGTTATGACCTTTGCGCCAGCATTCGAGAGCGCAAGTGATGCCGCCCAGACCAGCACCGGCGATGAGGACGTTGATGCCGGTCGCGGGATAGCGCATGACTTGGAGGTCGATGCCTCGCTTGATGGAATCATCAATGCGCTTTTGGGAAATTTGAGAAAGGTCGTCTTCCTTATCCCCCTTGAGAGTACTGTTTGACTTCTCATCGACGAGCTTCTTGGCATCCTTGACTTGAGTGCCGTTGGTCTGTGAGGTTGCCATGTTGTCAAGTTGCATAGTCTTTTTCGAGAGTGATTCAAGGGGAAATTATTTTGTCCTGGGATGAAAATACTTGCCTTCATGAATGAATGGGTAGCAGTCTCTGTATTTGAAGCCCTCTTAGCCAAGACGCTTGATGGGCTTAGCATTCTATTGTCAAAAGCGCCACGACCCCCAACTTCTTACGTGCAACGTCAATTCCCGAAATGGTACCCGATTCAGTCCCCGCGTAACTCCAATTACTATTCTTCGTCAATGGAGCCCCCGGTCATCCGGTACTGATGGAAGATCTCCAGATGACCCGACTCCATGAGACATCGTAAGCCAATATGGACACCCCCCGGCTCAGGATAGCATGCGCTGTGTTTATTATCTCCAGACTCCATGTATCTTATCCCATAGGCCCATATACAATCTCTTGATGAGACATCAAGATGATGATACACGATTCAGCCTCTCTTTCGGAATCCGAGACCCAACTTAGTTGTCCTTGTTGTTCTGTGTAACGGTCTTGGCGCGGCAAATCCGTTATTCGTCAACGCCAGAGACCGCTCGGGCCGCTCTATAAGCTTATCAAAGCCTCTAAGGGTACCGAGATCCGGGTCTTTGGGTCAATGGCTTGGTCTCTTACAATGTGGCGTCTCTTCGTAGAGTGTATGGAAGTACTCTGGGCGTCCGGTTTTCAACGGCGGTGAAGGTTGGACGATGACCTCAGAGCATACCACATCATTATGGTTCATCCAAAGTCTGTACTAAACACAAATACTATTTTTATGCCTTAATTCTTGTCTACTGTAACTGATGCAATACCCATCAATCTAATCAGCCCTCGACTCCTGGTGTATCAGAGATTCTATAGACATATTTGACCGCACTAGCCTTGCCGCTCTTCAAATCCTTCAATCCTTTCTCAACTCCTTCCAATCCACCTGGTATGACCTCCTGAGGATGCGCCTTCAGCCATCCCTCCTCAAGCCCTTTACTAAAATATCTCGTAAACACGTAGCCAAAGTCCTTTAAGTCCTCATGTATACTAGCGACAGTAGTTACTGACTTCTCAATCGTCTTTGGGATATCCGAGTAGTTCTGTGCCGGAATTATAAGCGTGATCTTCCCGGTTTGGTGATCCAGAACATCGCCTATAGTCTGATAAGATCCCATCTCAGAGACTGCGTCGAAAGCATACTCCAGCTTTGCACCTTTGAGTCTCTCTTTTATCTCTTGAGCGGCTTCTTCGCGTCTTTTTCTGTAGTCGACGACTGTGTCTCCTTTCGATCTGTCAATCAGCTTCTCAACGTGCTCCTGTGCGCGACCAGCGATACAGATGAGAGGGTGAATGTTTGAGCGCTGGGCCAGTTGGACAGCGTATGAACCGACGGCAGAAGATGCGCCCCAAATCACAAGAGGGATCTTTTGAGAGTCTGTTACTGGGAGCCATGGTGCTGGAAGACCAAGTCGTGCGTAAAGAGCACAAGCTGCAGTGAGCGCGGTGAATGGCAGGGCAGCACCCTCTACAGACTCATATCAGCCACCATCTGATTCATAACGGTATCATACAATTCTTACCTTGAAATGACGTGTTTTCTGGTAGTCGAAAGGTCGTATATGCCCAGCTTACTGCATACTCGGCGTAACTCCCTCCAGACATCTTCCCTTCATGCATCGCCGCAACGCGATCACCGACTCTGAACTCAGAGACTCCTTCGCCTACCTCATGTACAGTTCCAGCATGATCATCCCCTTGATTGATGGAGGCTTTGCTTCCCCAATACTCGGGCCGTTTCCTTGATCATGTCAATATTAGCAGCGAATGAGCGTAGATGACTTACCAGTCTTTGGGGTTGCTACCTGCGAACACAATCTTGGTGACAATCTGCCCCGGTTCAGCTTTGGGAATGGGACTGTCAATGATCCGGACTTTTGGTCCTCGCGATACAATTGCTTCTTTCATGGTACTTGCAGTTCTGATTTGAGATGAAAGGGCCTGGAGACGGTGCATAGAACCAGGCCTGCGCAAATGAGATAACATATTGTAATTAAGCAATTAATTACCAGTGCATATTCCACAAGAGCAGTAAAAGCACAGTTGGGCACCCAGAAGAGCGTCATTTCAGTCCACGGCGAAGAAAGCACTTCTCGTTGCATGGATGGTTACACTCACTTACACGCGCAAAGAGCTAAAATCCGAACAGCGAAAATGATAGCGAAAGGCCGAATGAGGCGTAGCTCCACAGTGTCCGCGATGTGCCCTTAGTGCCGAAACGCGAGAATGGCAGAACCAACAGATTTGACATGAACCGTCTCACGGCATTTACGAGCTTATGGATGTGAATGCTTATTGTTGATCCACTGTGGGTAGTGCATTGAGTACCTGTAGCAGCGCAAGTTTGGGCTTCCACTCAAGTCTAGGGTAATGACCGCTTAGTGGATCAACGGTAGTGAGATTTTCATGGAAATTAAGCTACAAATGAAGGGTAAAAAGATTAAGTGTTGGGGTGAGTTATATGATCATGTATTAAACTTGGTTTGTTCTTGGTGTTTTGTTGCGAATTACCCTACATCCTTCAATCGACCATCTAAGACAGCAGTGTGCCTCCCGTAGTCTCAACGATACTACCAGAAGTATTCTTGTTCTTCATCAAGTACACATAAGCCTCCGCAACATCTTCAACCTCTCCAATCTTCCCAGTCGTCATTCTTCCCTTCAAATGACCTGTGACATTGTCCCAGTAGCCGTTCTCCTTCACGAAGCCCCAAATCTCTGTGTCAGTCGGACCCTGCGCAACAGCGTTGACCCGAATGGGTGCAAGGTCAACAGCCAACCCGCGAACCATACCGCGCAGACCAGCGAGGTACGAGTACATGACAGACCATTCCTTGGAAACATGCTCCGTCGCACCACCAGTAGCAACAGTGAAAGAAGAACTGTCACTCTCGTTCAAATGCTTGCGGAGTTGCTGCGCGACAACAAGAGGTGCGAAGAACCGAACAGTACCAGCCTGACGAATAGAATCCAACGTGAAGTCCTCTAGCTTTCCTACCGCAAGCCTATCACCCGCCGTGAAGATAACATGGTCCAACTTGCCCTCCTTAGAAACCTCAGCGAAGAGCTTCTCGACCTCGGAGGTGAGTGTGTCAGGTGAAGCGAGGTTGCAGGGAAAGCCGTGCAGCTGGGCCTTGGCGGACTGGTTGTTTGCTTTGAGGCGCTCGATGGCGCTGGAGATTTTGCTCTGGGAGGAAGAGGAGATGAAGACGGAGGAAGCGCCGTTTTGAATGGCTGCTTCTGCGACGCCGAAGCCGATTCCTGATGAACCGCCGATGACGAGGACGCGAGAGCCTGCGAGCTTGGAGACGTATTTTCCGAGTGTTGATGCCATTTTGGTGAATTTGTGATGTATGCAAGAAGGTGAGGGGAAGTCGAGTAGAGCAACTATTGGTAGGAGGTTGGTTAGTTGAAGAGAAGAGAGCTGTTCACTGAGTAACTGAGATAGGCTTTTTATGCTTGGCGGAATGTCCCAAGCAAACAGGGCTTGGGCTAAGGCCTATTGTCAAGCTGTTAGTCGCCAGCCACCCGCTTGATCGACAGGCCAGTTAGAATCTGCTTGGAGATGACAACAAATTGGAGAAGATACAGACGCGGAAAGTCTCGGAGTCCGGCACTTCTTTTGTGTATTTGTGCAACCTGAGATGCCCGCCCCCCTGCCCCGCAACGTGATATGGAGCCTGACGGCCAACACTGCTCGCGACTGCCCAAAGGCGCGAGGCCGAGGCAGGGATGAAAAGTCAGGAACTACCCATCAAATTCTGGATAAATTTAGCAAGGAAACCGACGTGATCAAACCCGGCACCTGTCATATCTTGGCCTCAACTTCCATGCAGAGCATACGCACCTACCTATACAGATTACATCGAGAAGCCCAAAATAGTAGCACACGGGGCTTTGCAAAGATTTCAAGAAGAGTTACCAGTAGAAATAGTGTACCAATCGGAAAAGGCTATGCAGGGCATGTTTTCTCTCTTGGGTAATTCTGAGGAAATAGCAGGACCTCACGTCAGACACAGCCCGAACTGAACAACTCTGACGACTTGTTCCCATACAGGGCAGATAGAAGCCAAGGATATCTACGGATATCTACTTCAACCTCCAGTGTTTGAGAATATTAACAAGTCATACAATATCCATATCCGTAGCACAACGCCTGCATTCTTGCTTCGGCTTCCGAATTCCAAGTACACATAGCATTTACCCTCCAATCACCTGATACAGCATCACATGAACGATTAAGCGATGAGTGATACATATTATCAGATAATAAATCATCTTTTCAAGTTGAAATGTTCATTTCAGGGCCTTTTCGTACCTGCTTTGCTGTGTCACCTATAATTTGGTCTTCTCATTGCTAACAGCCAGCATCATTGTGCTTCCACCAGATGACGATGGTTTTGGGCTTGGTGGCTGACCGATATGCCCTCATTGACGAGGTCACTTCGTTCCAGAAATTGAATAAGAAAATTGATTCTTTATGAAGCTGTTTACCTATGGTACTCAATGGCTAGAATACATGATCGCGGATTAGCCTGCTATATGTCTAGTAACTAAAAGGGCTCTGGAAAGAACAGCCAAATTCAAACTCTCCCATCCGTTATGTGTTAATTACAATATGATCTGAAAAAATAGAGTCATACCAACTCCCCTTGGCCTTTCTTGACCTTCTGAATGATATCCTGTAACTCCTCTTTCATATTCCTCACAGCAGATACATGCCAATTCGGAGCCTCCTGAGCCCCTATAGCTAAAGAATCAAAAGTCTCCATAACCTTCTCCGCCTTGCGTAATTCTCTAAGCATCACAGTCCTCTGAAGAGTCGCCTGATCTTCGTCGTCAAGATCCAGCATCCCAAGTTGGATTTTCATAGGTCGCAATTCCACTCCCTCAGAGTGATAGCGAGCCGTGACTGCAATCCTGTACCAGAAAATCACCTTGGATAGGATTGCGCTATGCAGCATTGCAATATGCGGATTTCGTGCGCAGGCACACTTGAGGAGGGGGATGAGATCTGCCAGTGCGGCTTTGTTGACAGATAAAACTGCGTCGATGCTGGGTGTTGAACAAGCCTGATTTGGTAGTATTATGTTGTTGGGAGATTGCTTATAGTTGTTTTGGTCCATGCTTGTGTTGCAGTGCAGCAACCTCAAAACTCTTAGAGCTAGGGCCTCACAATCGTGTGAAGGTTTCGGACCTTGCATGATGCTGGTGAATGCTGAATCCGATGATTTGATCGACAATGTTGGCTCAGCAGAAAGGCTTAAATAGGGTGATACCATGTCACTTGATTGAGACGGACTGGTATCAGACATGAAACCAAGTGATTTCCACGGATCGACCCATGATATACTGTTAATATCATCAAAGTCGACAGTGACGTCGATGTTGTGAGACGCCCAGGTATCCAACACATCAAACTCCTTCGCCGAGTATCCCGACGTGCTGTAATCCCCCCAAGCAAAATCCCGTGCGATTGTAAACTGCGTCGTAAGAGCATTCGCGTCGCTCAAACCCTGCGTTTCAGGCTTTCGGTATCTCGATCTCCTCCCATGTCGTCGCGAAGCGCTGTAGCAGCACTCTTTCTCCTGCCCATTGTCCTCGCAGCGTTCACAGGGATGAGTCCTACTGCACCGGACCTTGGCTGTCGTACAAGCGTCGCAAGCAAGTCTAAGCCGGACGGGCTTTGCGGATCGCGCTTCGGACATCGTTGCAATGAGTTTTGCGAGGACAGGCTTGGCTGGGATGTTGAATTGGTTCAGGAGTATAGAGGACATATATTAAGCATACATATATCAAGCATTGTCGTCGTTTTGCCAAGCGGCTTAGACTCGCCGCTTGGGTGGAGGGTCCGCGAATGGACGCCATCTCCGTCCTAGTCTAAGCCGTCCTGCTGGTGAGGTAGGACGGTAAGCGGCTGGCTGACAACCTTTCTGCCTATGGCAGTGGCTCTATGACCACGATGCTGCTTAATTTAACCATTGGTACTATTAGAATGATACTGAGCAAACGTGGGCTGTAGCGTATAGCTTTGGCAAGCCGCGGAGGCATCATTGATCTGGGATCATTGGCCCTCAGCTCTCAAAGCTCATGCGTCTTACACTCGGTCTAACGGGCTGTCCAAGAATAGTGGAATCAGGCTTGAGATAAACAACGTTACATATCTGGTGCGGGAGGACTCGAAATCAAGATGGGCCGAAAGTCATTCCCGGGCACGGCCATTGCCTACTTTCAATACACCTTCTACGAAGAGGCTTGATTGCGTATGCAGGGATTTCATATCTACAACAGGTACGAATACGCCCAGGGACGGACTACGGACAATATCAGGATTCCATCTTACGCATACGGACGTCAGCATCTGCGATACGTAGCCGTCTATGGCCAATCGGAATACATGATAGACAATGCAGTCCGCCGATCTACATGGAACGTAGATGAGACATTATAGATCTTGTTCACCAGGAATAAGTGGGTTCATATTGGGGCTATTCCTTATTTACTGGAGAATTATTATTGGGACTGGTGCCAAGATGATGGTTTGACAAGGCGGGTTAGATACGAGCAAAGCGAAGGTACTAAGAAAGGACCCTGAAATGTTTCGTGGAATATTCTGGTAGAATAATGTCACGTTTCCTGCATAACCAAGCCTCCCTAAAGCTTAAAAAAGCCTGGCATGAGAAGCTGTCACACAGGGAGAATACGAGACCAGATAAGCAATCAACAGCGAGGAATTCGTCGTGTATTATGGCATTTGAGGCTGTACCACCATCGGATAAGCGGGAATAAGATAAACCATTGTTACAAATGTCGTAAGAAAAGGCCTCAATGGGGTTGAAGATGGTGTACAGGATTGACTGACCAGCAAATGGATACTAGGATCACATCGCAGATAATAAACAGATGAATGAGACATTGAGAAAAGATAACACTTGAAGGTCATCCGATTGCGTGCTTGCCCGTCAATTCCCTGACGTCAAGGTCAATTCTTGTAGAACCACAAATGCCGTCCGACCAGGGAGGTCCCTAGAATCTTCTCTCTTTAGACCGACCTGATTTTCGTTGCGGCTCACCTAGCCTTGTCTTCACTATCTTATCATGCATGTATGACAGATGATGCGGAGTCACGCTGATCCCTGAAACACCAAACTCAAAGTGACCTGTCAGCAATGACATTCCTCCCTTGCCAACCTCTCTAAATATTCCCCCGACACAACATAATAATCTTGGCAAGAAAAACATTACCTGTTTCGTAATGCAGTTCTCAATCCTAGCCGCTCATCTTGCGGCGACGATCGGAAAATACTCCGACGTCGTGTCTGGTGAGATACCGGCTACACGGTCCTTTTTCTACGCCGGCGGGCGGTACGATGACGACGGTGAGGGGGGACACATCTTTCGGGACCAGATGTATGTTGAGAAACTCACCCCGGTGAAGGGTGCTTGGAAGGACACGCCTATCGTTATGATCCACGGTATGGCGCAGACTGGTACAGTAAGCAGCTCGTTGCTCCGTGGGGTTTCGGAAGCCGTATGCTGATTTGCCACGCAGAACTTCCTCAACAAACCAGACGGTGGTGTTGGCTGGGCTTCGAGGCTTATCACCCAAGGCTACGAGGTTTACATCATTGATCAGACTTTTCGGGGCAGATCTGCTTGGAAGCCTGGCCAGGGAGCGGAAAAGCCAAAGACTCTTTCGGCCGAGGCTGTTGAGATTGCGTTCACGGACAGTAAGACGCATATGCTCTGGCCGCAGGCAGTCAACCATACCCAATGGCCTGGTGCGGGTGTGAGAGGAGATCCAGTATTTGATACCTTTTACAGTTCAAATGTGGAGTTTGTTGATAACACGACCTATCAACAGACTTCAGTTCAAGCAGCTGGTGCAGCATTATTGGACAAGATTGGAAAGCCAGTCGTCCTTCTCGGTCACAGTCAGGGCAGCTTCATGCCGACTCTGATTGCTGACATAAGGCCGAAGCTTACAAAGTCTATTGTTCTCCTCGAGGCTGCCGGGCCACCGTTCAAGGATGAGATATTTGAATTTGGTGGAAAATATCCTCGCCCCTGGGGATTGTGGGACGTGCCAATCACGTATGATCCTCCGGTCACGGATCCCAAGGCTGAGCTTGTTCAGAAGGTTCATCCCGCAAAGAACAACCTGTCAACTGAGTGTATTCTTCAGGCTGAGGACCCACAGCCTCGCAAGTTGGTAAATCTTCAAGATATCCCGATCCTCATTGTCACGGGTGCAGCGTCGTATCATATGCCGTATGAGCATTGCACGGCTGCGTATTATCGCCAGGCTGGGTGTTCAAAGACGGATCATATAGAACTTGGTACTATTGGTATTCATGGCAATGGGCATATGCTTTTCATGGAGAAGAATAGCGATGAGATCCAGGTTGTCGTTGAAAAGTGGATACGTCAGTCCTAATTTCTCCGTTGAGGTGATAATATTAAGGATTGAATAAACTTCATATTCAGGGCAAGTTGTCTTCTTCTGCCAACCAATGCGATATCTGGACGTTGTCTTCCGTCACTCTTAAATAAAGTCTTGGTAAAATGTTTCCAATCAGCCTCGTTGATTACTTGTGATGTTCGTCAGTTGCCCCTGAGATTAATGTGCTGTGATCTAGCTTTCCAACTTCACGATGGACCGACAACACAGAACTCTGAGTCACGCTTTTTGCCTCCAACAGAATCACGTTGCCAATTTATCAAACTCAATGGCAAAATGACTTCAGAAATTCTCTCAAAGAGACTCTCAAGATCAGAAAAATAACCACACAGAAAAAAAAGTATTTCAGAAGCGAGCTCATCAAAAGTACTCCCGTCTTTCTCCTTTTTTTCCCATCTTTCTAACTCTGGTCCTTTCCCAAACATTGCCCTTCATCAGTATATACGGACATTCAGGATTATCGTCATGGACTCCGTCCGTGATGTTTTCGAATGCAACAATCGGTGTCGTATCTATCGAGTACTAACCTACTGTCTCGCTGAGAGTCAAAGAGATGCAGGCTACAAGTACATCACCAAAACAGCTCTCGAAGTCATGAGGCAGCATGTCATTCCAACAAACGATGAGATTGAACATATTAAACATCAGGAAGACATGCATGGTGAAATAGGGGTAAGTACAACTACAATGGCCCGACGGCTGAAAATGAGACGCTAACGAATTTTGAATACAGAAGATGGCAGTAAGCAACACTCACCAAAAGTTGCTTGTCTCTGAGTACTGACTTGTCCTCAATAGCATATTGATGTCTATAGACAGATCGCCCCTGAAGCTGGGGAAATCATGAACCTTGGTGTAGACGAACACTTCATCTTGTTTAACAGAGCAATTCTACTCGTTAAGCAGGCTTTCGGTGTCCTCATTCCCAAGTTGGTCAGAGTTTTGCACAGCATCCAGACTTTTGCTATAACGCACAAGTCCCAATATTGTTTGTCCTACACCTACGGTTCTTCGTTTTTCAACGTTGCCAAAGTCACCACAGTCGGTGCATACGGTCAGTATACCATCTATCTGGCCACATGTAATAGTCTAACGCCTCTTATAGCATCTGTTTGGGCAAAGCACATCATGGAAACCCTAGATGCAATTGAGGAGTTCCGAGCCGAGCTCCAATTACGAAGTACTCGGGGAATAAATCACCCCAAGACTGGGAATGACTCTGAGTCCGGGAGCCTTTTTCAAATGTGAGATTTTTCCACTGCCGTTGAATCTACGGCATCTAACGTCCGTAGGTACGGTGGTGATGAGGGGAAATGTCGAATGGTTGATATCCTTTTTTGCGAAAGCCTTGATTTCAGAACGTACAATGTAAGTTACTTCCGTTCTCCTCAGTTGACTAAGGCTCTCAGCTAACAGAAATCCAGTACTCAGAGGAATAGTAAGTTCTCATAATTCTCCAAGGGGTGTTCAGACACTGACGTCCAATTAAGCCCCCATCATGTAAATACACTCATGTTGCATGCTATGGAACACTTGACCACGACAGCCGGGAGAATCGCACAGGATCTAAATTTCCTTCATGAGACCCAGCAAGTGTCAGAAAAGGAAGGGGCCCAAAAATACTTTGTGAGTCAGATATCTCTCCAACATTCACAAGCCGTGCTTTAGCTGACAGGTGATCAGTATTTTGGAACAGATAAGAGAGGATCGTGGAACTTTCTTATGGACGTATACTTTCTAAGACATAAATTGGCTGACATGACGAGCTTTGACCTGAGCGAGGGGCTTGTGAGTAATGTCGAGAATCACAGCTCACTTGATATACTAACTTCTACACAGGCAAGCGGAGACATACCTCGCATTTTCGAACTCGCTGAATCAGCGATAGATCTACTCCATGATGTGGTTGATGATGGGCTTTCGGTCTCCGGTCAAAACTGCCTAATGACGATAACGGATGAGGCGCCCTTCATGATCTCAGGGCCAATCATCCAAATGTTGAAGTCAAAGGTGAAGTCAAGGGGGGAGCTACAACGGTAAGACGCACCACTCGAGACTACGTTACATGCTAATAGCTCTAGGATATTCGATCATCTAACAGTTCTGGCTTCTAATTGGGAAGTCCGGGCTCGAAAGGATAGCCGGAATAATCCCAACAACTTTCTGTTTGATCTCATGACATCGCCAATTTTGTTTCCTTATTTGGATGACATTGATCGTATTATTGAGTCTGTGATCGACACGGCCGAGAGCGTGCAGAAGGTTGAGAGATTCTGTGGACCGCATGGAGACGTTGAGAAGAAGCTCAAGGCCCACGAAGATCATTTCAAGCAGGAGGACTATGTCAAGAAAGTCACATACGACGAGTTCCAAGCGCTTTCTGACGAGATCCAGGAAAATAGGATTCGTGATTTAGCCGAGCCCCAATCTCTTTGGCCTATCGAAGAAAGGGCCTTTGTGGAGGAACACGATTCCAAGGGAAAGGGAAAGGAGATTCAGTATTAGGAATTTGTTTTGGGGGGCTGTGGAGTTTTGTTCGCAGCGTCGTTTTTTTGGTTTTGGATTTTCTTTCTGTTTAGGTGAATTGCAAAGTTTTGTTTCCTATCGTGTTCTGTATTTTTTGGGTTGGAGGCCTGAATGGTTACACATTGTAACGAGTATATGACTTCATTTATGGCAGCGCTCAGCCAACAGGGGGAGGCGCTAGTAGTCCTGAATTCCTAATAGATGGTCGTTGCTAGGTACTGTAGGTATTTACAGCGGCGTGCAGTCACGTGAAGTACATTTCGGAGCGGTTGCTCATTTCGTGATGCTTCAACCTCTCATCCTCTCCTCCTCAACCTCTCCTCCCAGCAGCACAGAAGGAGACGACAACATCACAACACCATATCTAAAGCGTTCAATGCTATCATACCCCAATCAACATATGTCAACATCATAGCTCGTGTTTTTTCGGCTTCTTGCGACGTCCTGCGGCGTTGTTATCACCAACTTCTCGTTGCACGGTAGGAGATGAACAAGAGCCTCCATTTCTTTCGTTGCTATAAGTCACAGCCGCTCTAGCATCAAACATCAAACATTCACTCTCATCTTCTTATGCTATACTTTCCTCATCAGATCATACATGAACGACAAACCGAAGCATCAGATACATCGCCCAACCTCTGGTGTGCAAACCTTGTCTCTCAAGCAACTATTGCAACTCGCATAGCTCAACAACCTCAATTCTCACGATCAAACCGTCGCTCGGCGTGTGACAAAGGTATGGCTTTCCTCAAAGCTTCCCGTGCTGTATTGCTAACTAGCACCAGCCGACTCCAGTACTCCAACTCATTTTAGACTTACCGGCTTGGACCTTTCTTGTTCTCACCATTTCATTTTCGCGGGGAAGTACGACCATTGCAAAGAATTCTCACAAAAGATCAAAGATAGCCCCTGTTCCCGGCGACATCAGTTCCACCAAAACACCACCCTGAACATTACTCTTTTCAGAACTTAATCAGGGGTCATGGCTGGCGAAACACAGGCATCCTTGGCTATCGAACCAGCAAAGCCCACAGTGAGGCTTAAAGGGAAAGACCAAGAGTATGGCGAAACCCAGGAATATGACATTTTCATGTCTCACAACAGAGAAGATGATCTTATGGATGAAGAAAGATGGCTTCAGTATCCAGCAGGCAAATCGCTCCAAAGCTGGACAGCCATCAAGGATACATCAAGCACTACGAATCTATCTAATTACAATGGACATAGCCGCGCGACTGGATCTTCGGTTCGGAACTCGGAGGAAAAAGTAATTTGGAATTGTGAGCTTCAGGGAAATGAAGAATCCAAGAAACCAGTTCGCAAGCCCACAGAACGACATGTTGGATTTCGCATCCTCGCCAGAGCTTGCAAAGCAACTGATTTCACGCTCAACAATATGAAAGACGATATGGGTATCGGAGCTACTAATCAACTCGCAACGGATAGCAAAGTCAGGGCTGTGTTTGTTGGAATATCAGCGATCGACTGCCGGCCCATACTCATGGTGAATAGGTATACCGGTGACTTATCTGAGGGCTTCCAACAAAATATTTGGGTTTCATTGGGACAGGACAACACCGCGAATGTTTTTCTAACGGATCTACGGGTTAAACCTCGAGATGAGCATGAACTCATCTGGGTTGAGAACATGATGATTCCTGGCAATCTTTCTTATGTCAAACGCGGACTCTGGGGTGTTCTGGAAGGCCACGAAAAGAAAAGGTTCTTGCAGATCATGAAGCGAGAACACCTTCTCCTTCAATCTGGCTTGTGCCCAGCAGGTGTTGCCAAGATTCTCCCAGGGAATGGGTCGCAAGAGCGCAAGCCGGCAATACGTCGCAATTTTCACAATGACAAGGGCTACTACACTTTGCATTACTCCCTTCAATGGCCTCCCATGGCCTTGCTGGAATTCCCTCCAGATATGATCGAAGCCATGCAGGGATTTCTGGATTCATGCCGCTGTGACAATGTGCCGTTGAACATCGCACTGGCCGCAGCAGTCATCTTCCAGGACCTAGAAGAAGCAAATGATCACCAGAGTGAGGGGCTTCTTCCTTCCATTACTAAATCGACCCCTATCAAGAAGCCTTCTCTCGCGGCTTTTATCTTGTACTTCCCTCACATGCTGAGGTTTGTGGAGACGAACCATCTGACGGCATTTGTTCATCCATGGCGCTTTGCCACATTTCATCGTGACAGAGATCTCGTTGGTCGTTTCGGTTATGAGTTTCGCATCCCTACCTGCCGTGGTCCGGGTAGTATAAGTGCAGCAAGTTTGAAGCTCTGGTACCCGGAGATCCGCTCTCGACATCCACAAGTCTCTTCAAGCTTCAGGTTCAATCTGATACCTGCATCCATGCCAGGTACCAGCATGGTGTTTCCCCAAGACTGCATCCACGCTGAGAGGCCATCTTCTGATCTCTTCGCACTATGTTGCCTAAACGATGTACGCACACTGGGTCTTCCCAGTTATCATCCCCTAGATAAAGAAAAAGAGGCCCATCGCTCAGTCGGCGGCCCCGAATGGATGTTCACGAAAGCAGTCCAGCCTGTTGCTTTTCGACTTGACGGCGTTCCTTCAGTGAGATACTGGAAAGCTGAGCCTACCAAAGGAATCCAAGCTCTAACGGGTCCTGCAAAGCAGATCGGTCGTGTCTTTCCTGATATGGGGTCCGATTATTACGATGAAATGTCACCTTTAGTTGAACGGCGTTTTGGGAAAGTTGACTCCTACACCCAGAACTTCCAACTTCGTGAGGATCTTAAGGAGTCTGAAAGAAAGATCATTGCTACCAGGGCATATGAACTGAACAGAATCGCAGATCGCTTGGGCGTTCCCTCTTCCGCTCGTTGGACAAGCCACGAGACTCTCTGTCCAGTATGGGAAGGGATGGAAGGCCATCTGAAGTCTCTTTGCAAAGAAGGCAACCTGAAACGATTTGCCATGCCAGAACCAGCACCCCCAGCTAAACGAGTCAAACCGCCAGAGCCTGTGCTGGATTCTGAAGTCAAGGGCAAGATTCTTGACATGATCAATGGTCTTGCAGCCATGTCTTGCGACTGGGATGTTCTACGGGAGCATCTTAAATCCCCGGAGCCAACAATGAAAGCCGTGCAGGAATCATTCTCTCCATTACGGTCATTCATAACTGACGTGGAGAAAACTCTCAGTGCTGAGAATGCAGGGAACGGGCAAGGAGATCTGGACAAAGTCATTCGGGTAGCTCTAAGAGCCGAGGGAACCTTTGATGGCGAGCAGGTAAACACTATGAACTACCAGTCGAGATGGGACCAGCACCATGCAAGATTCGCCAAGTTTGGACAAGGAACTTCGGATGCTATGGAAGCTATCTTCAGACTTCGAGATACCCCCGATTCGTTCAGGATCATACTTCCTAGCATCCAGGTGTTGAAAGAATCTCCCATGATCAAGGAACAGGTCGAAGCTTATAAGAAGATCGACACTCTACTGGGCCACAATGACCAGTGATCAAGCTCATGACTTCATCGCGGGACAGCTAGGCAAAATAATCGAGGATTCAAACATTTGTGGGCGGTGAAATGTTTTTTTTTTTTTTTGCGTGACTATTGTTTGCAGCTGGGATGAGCATATACGATGGAATTCAATGTTGAAGTAGTCTGAGAAACTACAAATCTGATAGGTTAGGAGAGTGAAAGATTAAATGAGATACCGGAATAGCCAACCTTCGCAGGAATTGGTATAGATTTTGGCGCAACCTCGCTACTCGTATCGGATCTTTTACTGTTCATGAATATTTCTATGGCTCGAACCCCATATTGATTCTGATGGTGAGAGGTTGGAGTAATGATTTTGACTATCAACCAGAAAAATTGCCTATCCTTGCTCTTCCCATCTTGAAAGACTAATCTAAGATGAGCTTATTGGT